>JARKHS020013236.1:0-75723 GCA_030143305.2 Amblyomma americanum | reverse complement strand
AAAAAAATAAAAACCTAGCTCCTTGGTTTTTGTTGCTGGTGGCTTCTCTCTAATGAAAACGAAAAATTCGCGAATAATTTGTAAATAAACATTGATAAGCGCGACGTTTTTTTTACTGAAAGTTTGCTGGCGATATGTGAGAATGCATCGTAAGCGGCGCGGAAAATGTAAGCTTGTTTCATTCACCGGAAATGGAAATTATGGAAAAACAAATTGCAACTCACGTTAGCCCATGATCCCACCATTAAAGGCGGCGTATTGCGAAGCCAGAGACCTCCAGCGTCTTCTAGTGTGAAACCAGTTTGCGGTCGGTGCCGGTGTTAACAGGGGCCACTGGCGCTCAGTGTCGACTCTCTGCAGTTGCACTGGGAAGACGCCAGTCACGTTGGCATTCTGGAATTCTGGACCACGGTAGAATTTTGTTGAGTGCGCTGGATGAGCCACTGGTGTCACTCGGAAGCACTAGAACAAGCGTTGTGCCTCTACTGGTCCCGGTGTCATGGTTGGAAAATCTGGCAGTCCGGAAACTGGTACCCGAGACATCGGGCTAGCGGAGTGCCGTCCGCAAAACTTGCAATTTTCTTCACACTTACTGCAGACCTCAGAGGAGCGCGCTTTTTTGCGAAGACCGAGGTATTTTCTACCACTCAACCTGGGCCTGTAGGGCTAGCCATTTATTCGCAGCCGTAGTTTAGAGCAGCAGGAGGCCCTCTTAGCCCGGACAGACATCCAACACCAGCTCCATCTGGTGGTGTAGCTGAGCAGGCCAAGGCTGCGGCAAAGCCCCTCCATAGGGTTTCTGCCGCGAAGAGCGTCATGGAGGGGCTTTAGGCTGCAGCGGAGGAGGCCAACTGACTTTTGAACCAAGGAACGCCGACCAACTTTCTCATCCTCCAACCCTTCCTTCAGAGATCGATAAAGTCATTCATTGGGTCTTTCCGGCGCTCATTTGCGCTAGTAATCGATGTATCGGTGACCCTCATATGCGTGATTGAATGGCAACTTGTAAGGAAGAATTAGAACCAATAACACATAGCTTACCGTTTGCGTCGGGAAAAAAATGCTTCACGATAATGAAGCACAGCGGCAGAACTGAAATATGCACGCCTAACTTCATCCGAGGCTACGTTGTCAACGAAGTAGTGAGAACACGTGTGCTATCTATCCGCACCGGCCAAGTGGAAACAGCAGTACAAAAACAAACAGGTAAAAGAAGGAACTAAAAAGCATTGAACCAGTTTGGAAAGAAAAAAATATATATAGCATGCAGCGCCTGTTTGGCGATTTCTCCTTACTATTTCTTCGCTTGGACGCTTCCTTGCACAACATATATACCAACGAAGCTATCTATCGTGCAGCGCTTGCTCATGCGTTTTCATACATAAAATGATTTGTTGAAAGTGGAATGCGGGCGTCGTCGCTAATGGTCTGGCTCAGCGTTACGTAACGAGAGACATTATGCCAGGAATTTTCGTGCCACAGCTCTGTGTGCAGTGAAGACGACGCGCCATTATGAGAGCCGGACATTACAGCCTGCACTCCAGAAATTCATATTTCAAGTTTTCACCATTATTACAGCGCGCAGCAAGGTTCAGGAAATTAGTAGCACCTGCCAAGAGCCTTCTAGCAACTTCAGTACACATTCACGAGCTGTAATTTAGGCGCGGCCCCAATTTGGAGACTTCATACATACGTCCCAGTCTAACACACCAATCTCATTTTTTTTTTTTGCACAGCTCTGGAAAGGCTGCGATACTGGCGCCGCGCTCTGTGCTTACATACAAAACAATGATCCGCCTAATCCTAGAATACGGATGCGTCGTTTGAACTCCCCATGAGCTAATGAGTGTAAACAAGTTGGAATCGGTTCAAAAAGCGACTGCATGTCATGCAATTTATAAATATGTGATATTTTCGCCTTCTTCTCATCTCTCTAATTCGGGGTTTATTCCAATTTCCTCGTCTCGTCGTTTTGACTGTTCAATATTGTTGCACACGTGGTTTGTTAATCTTCCGCATCTCACGATTTCGAATTATTTAGAATTCTCTAAGAACCTATTAAGAACTAAACATTAACTTTTTAATCATCTTACAAATTTATCTAAATACAGTTAATTTGTGCGCCCTGCAGAAATTAAATACTGCCTCCCTGGCCCTACTCGTACTCTACCTTTGAAAGAATATTTCGATTCTGCAGTTTGTAGTGAAAGTGAGCGAGAAGAACATTTAATGCACAGAGCAGACAAGGAAAGGGAACAGAGGGGCTCGCTGTGGCATATATGACGGAAGACAACCGTCATCAAAAGCATGGAGCATCAGCGATGATTTCTTTAATGTGTGCTGTTCGTGAATGGCAGATTAATAGGTTAACTATTTAAAGATAATTGATTAGAAAGCAGAGAGAAAAACAACCACATGCCGCCGGCGGGATCCGAGGTTAGTTGGATGGACCCTCATTCCAGGGGCCCATTGGCTTGTGCCGCCGTTCTTGCCTGGTTCACCAGCCATTTAGCTGGTAATAAGCTGGCCAGCGCGTCCTCCCAGTCCTCACTTGTTGGGCTATTGATTTTCGCAATATCTAGATAATCTGGCATCAGTTTGCCCTTACTTCTTTCATAGTATTTTGTGCGCTGCCATCTCAAGAAGAGCGCCGAGCCGTGCTGGTTGGCTCGTCTTGAAGGAAACGACGGTACGGCGCTAACAGACGGTACATGAATGAAGAAGACGGCGTTACTTCGGTCCCGTCCCTTCTGTTAGCGCTGTACCGTCGTTTCTGCCAAGGTGTTGACATTTGTTAGCCCAATTTTTTTACCTCCTTCTCCCATCGCCTCATTCGAAGCAGCCCTATGTTAAAGTAAAACAAATCAAACGGGCACAAAATCCAACTGTTGGATTCCGCACCCGTCCCCTGACTCCCATCACGTGTTTCGCGTCCGTGCTTCTTGGCGCAAATTTATTTTGGCGCAAATTTTCGTTTAAACGATGGGAGAGGAGATGCAGATTTCACCTTCATAACTGCTGAATTGCGCGAGAGATGTCTTGAGGTACAATGAGATGGCACAAAGCACTGTCCGAGGCGGTGTCCTTTGTTCTAGCAGCCTATAGCAAAAACACAGCGACATTCTGAGGCATAGAATCCAGGGATGCTTAATCATGAAGGATCATTTCTTTAGTGACCTGATATCCAAGAATGAAGGCACGAAGAAATACAATAACTATGTTAACGCTAAGAACAAACAGCCCACTATCGTACAATCAGCAGATGAAAAATATACCCATCAAACAAGCAAGACAATTTCACATAGACAAACAGATCCAAAACACAGGCAACGCTAACTCCAAGGAGATAAGCCTTGACACTAAGCGCACATACATGGCTTAAAAACAATCGTCAGGATTCATTATACCAGAATTGTGAGACAGTAAGTAGCACTGACCCACAGTGATAAGATGCAGCGTTAAAGCAAAGAAAGAGTATTAGTGACAGCGACTTAATTTGCTCCCTCGTCGAGTACAGTCTAGTTCGCGCGCAAATAAAATAGTGGGAAGGGTTAAATGCATGCTTTTTTTGTCCTATGAAATACGCAAAAGAAAAAATTTGTTTACGACGTGCAAAACCGTTAAGAAAATAATTGTGCTTGGCATGTTCTTATTGCTGTTATAACTCGCTGATGCAAAAAAAAAAATTCACAGCGTGTTGCCGTCCATCCTTTCAAGACTGACGAGCGTGTTCCGGGACTCGTCAGAGACAACTTCCTGTGCCCAGCACAGGCACAGGATGGCAGTCGAAGGCAGTGGTGAAGTCGGCGAGGCGGACAATCAGGGGTCTGGCTCGCAGCGCGGGCTCTTCCTCGGCGCTGTGGCGCGTCCAGCACGCGTGCCTCATGAAGAAGAGCATGAAGAACACCTGGCTGGCCGACAGCTGCCAAGGGCCCTCGGCCAACCGGACGTGCCAGTCCCGGCCGGCCGCGGCCCGCACCGCTGAGCGCAGCGACAGCAGCGGGAATGAGAGGCGGCCGGCGAACTCGGCCCTCAGGTATCGGTGCAGGCACGACAGATGCGCGTCCAAGCGACGCACCAGCGGCGTCGACCAGTCGCGGCGCGAGAACAGGGCGTCCCAGAGGCTGTCGGCCAGCGAGACGCCCAGCACGGCCGCGTTGACCACGGCGCGGCTTCCTCTGTCCACGCTCAGCATGGGGTACACGTACGGGGCGACCACCACGCGGCGGCCGACGCGAGCGGCGAAGCCACCCAGGACGCGGAGCCGCCACAGGCCTCCGAGGCCGCGCTCAGCGTCAACAACACTGGTCTGGGGAAGGGACGGACATCAGTGGTGGTTGTTGACGCATTAACTCAAAAGCAGCGGGTTAGACGATTACGATTTGGAAGGCGTTTTTTATCATAGCTCATAAGACAGCGACTGCACTGTTCTTTTCACTGAAAAGAGCAAAGCCATGCGGGTTCGGCTCCACAACGGATTCTAGGTATACAACGGTTATCCAGGGCCAATGCTTCACAGGTGCGTCGACGCGCCTGCTCTTGAAATGTGTAACTTCAGCCGGTCAAATTAATCCCGGAATCCTCGTCTAAGAAAATCCTCGTGGCAAATGGTGATGCTTTGGGACGTATGCAACCAGAACAACCAGATGTACACAACCAAACACGCGCTTTGATCAGCTCTTTGACAGAAGGGTCCTGAGTAATTCCAGTCCTGACTGAGGTTTTAGGTATATATGTTCTGCCAGGCCACTTGCGGCCTGTACCGTGAAACAAGCCGTTGTTATCACCACCAGGGCTGCTCATTGAGCGGTGAAAACTGAATACAGTCATAAAAGATGTGCAGAATGCGTCGGCATAAAGAATGTTCTTTGAGCGTTCCTTAGCCACTTTGCGTCTTAACCCCAGTCGCTGACCCGTGCGCTGGGAACACTGTTGTGCCAGTGACACGCTAGGCTCTTCAGATCGAATGACTGTGTTTTTATCTCTCAAAGCTTTTTCGCGCCTAACAGTGCAAAGCAATTTATAGCGCACCCTTGTGAGTGTTCCTTGTCGAACACTTCAAAGTACCACTTCTATTTCAATTACGCAATTCGTTTCTTTGACTGTAGATAATTTTTGTTATTCGCATACCATAAAGGCCCCTTACGGGCTTTACAAAGGGGTTTTAAAAAAAACGCAGTAAAGTGATCGTCTTATATAACACACAAAATCACAAAAGCATTATTAAACATGCGCTCTGATAAACAGGGAGCATAACTGGATAAAAAGTGTTTGAGAACACGCACACACGTGAACCACAATGCTCCAGACAATGTGTAAAAGAATACAATTCTGATAACAATCTATTAAAAACCAGCATAGAGTAATCACTTCAATATGTTACCAAATGCGTCGTAATTATTTTCGGAAACGATTTCTGCAGGTAGTTTATTCCAATAATAAATGGCAGGGAACAATAGCGAATGACGCATAAGTTTGGTGTGAGCGATCTTGGGTTGCACTTTAAAGCAGTGATCAAATCGGGGGAAAATGCGGTGTGCTGGTTTGATATCAGATTCTGTGAACGGCGAAGTAATGTTATAATGCTTGTGAAAGTGACATAGCAGAGTGACAAGTATGCGCATTTCAAGTGAGCTTCAGATCTCTGATGCAGGAGTAGCGAGCCCATTATCTTGTGATAAATCTAGCTGCCTTATTTCGAAGTGATACCAGTTTCTCTGCAAGATATGTTTGATGCGGGCTCCAGATGAAACTGGCATATTGTAGTTGTGATCTAACAAAAGTCGTGTATGCTAAGTCGTCTGATTTGCAAAGTACAAGCGACGCCTAATGAACCCGAGGTTTTTGTGTGATTTAGTGGTTATATATTCAATGTGTTTGAGCCATGTCAAATCAGAAGGAAAGTAGACACCTAGGCATTTGCTTGCAGGGACTTTTTCAATGCCCACGTTGCCGATAGAATAAAAAAGGGGCTCAGTGACTCCTGCCACCGTAAATGTTTTAACTTTCGTTTGCGAAAAGTTTATTTCCATATGCCATTGTTTGCACAACTTAGCGATTTCGTCAAGATTCGAATGCAAAGCTTTAGTGTCATGAGGGTCAGTAATGTTTTTGTAGATAACACAGTCGTCCGCATATAGCCTAATTGTAGAAGTGAGGTTGCTGCTTATTTCATTAATGTAAATAAGGAAGAGGATCGGCCAGAGCGCCGAACCTTGAGGCACACCAGACTTTACATGCGTTAGTGCGGAACGAAATTCATTGGCAGACACGAATTGCTGTCTGCTAGTTAAAAAGTTAAGAAACCAGTTCAAGACATTGCGGTTTATTTTAAGATTTCCAAATTTAAATATAAGGCGATTGCAAGCAACTTTGTCGAACGCTTTTGCAAAGTAGATGAATGTGGCATCAGTTCTCATTAAATGGTGTATAGCGTCGTGTAGGTCGGCCAGGAGTTCAAATAACTGTGACTCGCAGGAACGACCTTGCAAGATTCCGTGTTTGTTTCCAATGAAAAAGTTGTGCTGATTGAGGTACATCATTACTGCTGTTCATGTGATGTGTTCCAGATTTTGCAAAGTATACTCGATAAGATGGGCCTGTAAATTGAAAAGACAGAACGATCTCCAGATTTAAATATAACCATAATGCGTGCGATTTTTCAATCGCCAGGCACAATTCCTATAACAATGGACTGCTAAAAAATTGAAGTGATTACGCGAGCTATCACTAGTTTCGTTAATTTTAGCATTTTTGGACGTATGTCATCGGATCCGGGGGCTCAATTACACGGAAAACGATCAATAGCATGCTCAATGCCTTCCTGCGTAATTAGGATGTCATTCATGTCCGCGTGTGTACTAGCAGCATTAAAACCTGTAGGAAGTGGTGTTTGCCGCAAACCACATTTCTTTTTATTCAAATTATGTTTCCCACCACTGCATGCAAAAATTTAAAATTCGTCTTTTGTAAGACAACGTTCAACACTAAAGCAGGCACGCCTCGGGTAGCTCTCCAGCCACAATACCAGACAGGTTTTTCCCCACTGAGCTATAAAAAAATAAAACGAACGCTGATGCCGTCTGCACTGTAACCCCGATAAAGTCTAACACGTTAACAGAATCGCCACTTTTGACTGTTGTAGCTATGAGCCTCTCTTGGAACCACGATTTTCGACCCGTCAACGAGACAGCTAGGTTTTGTGGTTACCGCAGTGGAGATTACACGCCCACTGGGCTACCACGTCCTCGCCACGTGAGAATGGAGACTGCGTGCAAGAATCCGGGCACAGCTTCGTCCGTTGTACATGCTGACATTTGCAATAGGTGTTCGCCGGTTTCACGACATGCACGTATCGGCAGGCATGCAACAGTTCTGCCGCCAGCTAGCGTCCGCGCGCGCTCGGAACTGTCCAGACGGGCCGTGCTTAGCGGTTGTTTAAGCATTTCAGACGTTGAGAGATTTCTCCGCCCTCGAGAATTAAACTTCATTGTCAAAATAACACCAACTTTACAAAACCAGCTTATGTGGGAAAGAAGCAAAGAAGAAAGAGGTGCCGTAGTGGAGGAGACTATTCCGGAGACCTCCATTATGGCGTCGCTGTCTTCCTTTCTTTTTTCACTTCTTCCTTTATCCCTTCCCTTAAGGTGCAGTTCGGGTGTCCGCCGAGATATGTGAGACAGTTACTACAGCATACCGTTTCCTCGAAGCCATTTTTTATTTTTTAGTGAACCGCCTTTTGTCACCGACTACCAATTGGCAGCAATTTTGCGCTTGAGGCGGTTCATATTGACACCCGATTTGACGTTGGTGTTCAACGGATCGCGAAAGGAGTGTTTGCTCAGGACTCAGCAGCAAAGTTTGACGCTTAGTGAAAAATTCTTGCGGGGGAGAAAAGCTCAGGAGAGACCCACCTTCTTGGGCTTGGTGAACCCGCTCCATTAAGTTCCAAGGCGGGCGCATTCTGGCGCCACAAGAATTCATCAAATAAAATGATTTCACTTGAATGCGACGTACTTCCACTGACAAAACCAAAGACAAAAGTCACAAAAACATTGGCTGCAGTCTCACGCCGGCTCCCTACAGCCAAACAGCGTGCTCCGCCCAGCGTGTCACAGCCAATCTGAGCGCGGTAACTCATCTACACACGGGCTCAATAAGAACGTTAATGAGCTTACACTAGTTTACTGTATGAGAACTTGGTACTAATACAGTTTTTTTTTAATTTTATATACGCACTGGCTTAGTATTATTTATTCGTCTACTTTCATGTGGTCTCGCGACTGGGCAAACGCTGGAATAACGCGCAAACGAAAGCTTGCGCATGCGCAGAACCTTTAGAGGCGGCGTCTAAGCTGCCTCGTCTCCTGCGGCGGCGCGCACTTCCTGCATTTCGCTCGGTTCAGTCATTTCCCTTCAAACTGAATCTGCATCCTTTGTGTTATTTCCTTTGACGGCGCCCTGCTGCCTCATAACTTATAGCGCTCGCTGCGCAGCTGCAGCAATGCGCCTAATGAATCAGATGGAATGCTTGACTGAAACTCTTGCCCGATATTAACCGAAAAGAAAAATACAGGAGGTCCGCTTTGTCTTGGTGCTATTGTGAAGCGAGTTAATTCTGTAGCCAGCTATGTTTTTTGTGCTCGCCCCATTTATTCGGTGCTCCACCGTCGCCTGAGAGGCATTACTCGCTCGCTTTGCCGTATTTGCTGCAGTGAGGAGAGCAACCTGTCTACAGTAGCCGCAACAATGCAGAGATCCTAACCTGTTGTAGCTCTCGGGGGGGGGGGGGGGGGGTTCTGCTGGCAAGTCCTCTTTACATCTCTTCTCTGTGAAAGCTTCGGTGATTCTGACTGCTGCGTCGCGTCTTTCTTCTTTTCGTTTCCGCATGACTCCCACGTTTAACTTTGCAGGTAAGGTCAGGTGTACCTTGAGCTCGATCCTGTCTTCGAATTCAGCACGCCACCTTTGCCCTGCTGCAGTCTCGTTTTCAGCCCCCATAAAGGCCCACGGCTAATAGATTACAGTCAAACTGAATTCCCTAATGGGCATAGATTGGTGTAGACTAGAAAATTGTTAGCCATAACCAGTTACTGCATCGGTGCTGGCTGCATCGCAAAGCCATGTTCTTGTGTGCTCTCTCTAAGTGCGAAGCCAGCTCAACATTGCACCACGCACTTCACTATCGTGGCATGGCGCGCTGGAATCATTTGCAACTGGGGTAAGGACGCAATCGTTACCCCAACTGAAGGAGCGCTTTCTGAATTGTGAGTTGTTGATTTCAATTGCTTAACAGCAGTTGGCCACAGGGCGCCATAGCTTACGTGTTGCTGTCTTGCCAATATTCCCAAGTATTTCATGTCAGAGAAGCCGAGCTGCAGGCCAGAGAAAAGCTTGTGCCCATTAGGAACACGGTGGGAACCCGTTGGTTCTGGGGATCTAACCCTTCACCTCCCGCAGGTGAAGCGGATGCTTAATTTCTCTATAGGACACCGCTGCGATAATGGATCGTGACTTGTTCTGCCTCAGAAACGTATATCAGTTGACGGAGATAGCGGCAGGTGTATACGTAGAGCCCACGGTAACGTGCCGTTCGAGCGCTCTGTACTTATGCGTAGAACACCCTACAACCTTGATCTTGCATATAAGCGTATTCCTTATATTACAATAATTTTATGCAGAGACACATATGCCATCCGTCTTACGGGGCAATAGCGGTTGGAGGCAAAGGGCGACCCTTTCTTCAACTTCGTTCACAACTATCTTTGCTTTTCAAGGAGTATTCAGTATTGCAAGTATACCAGTGATGTACTTACAAACCTGCAAGCAAAACTCGATGAAGGCAACGCGTGGTTCTGGAGCACGCACTTAACCCTTTATAGCGTCCACAGATATTCACACGCCGCTGTCATCGTATTGGCTATTTAAATTCGGATTGCCATGCAATCAGATCATCTCTTTTCAAATAAACACATTTCTTCAGTGTTTTTTCAAACGTAAATCTGAAAAAAAATGTGTCTTGCCTTGAACAGAAAGTGTCGAATGGCAAACTTGTTGTCCACGTAGCTCTCTGTCACGTTCGGCAAGATGGTCGTGTACGGATGGGTGACGCTCTTCGGCAACAAGAGTTCGATACTCCGCAGAAACTCGCGCGCCCGTTCCAAGTCCGTGTAGTTGAAGAACATGCCCGCAACATCCGCGACTACGGCAGCCTTCACGGCGTCGAATGTCGCGCGGACGGCGTCGTCCCTTTCGTCATTCGTCAGGACAGGCTCTGCCGCAACGTCCCACATCGGGTGCGACCTCAGCGTCACCATGTCGCAGAACATGGCGCGCGAAGTGAGCTCCGTGTTACGGACGTCAAGGGCGAGCTCCTCGGAGAACACGGATGCCACCGTCGTGATGGCGAAGTAGGCCACCAGAGCTTCGCGGCTCGTGGCGCCATCGGTGACGACGTTGAGCACATTGAGCACATTTCGCGGGTCCTGGATCTCCAGGTCCCACGAGGCGCAGCAGTCGCCGATTAGCTCGCGCCAAGAGCCGAGGTCATGCCCCGGAATCTGGCTCTGCAACAGGTCCAGACCTCCCACGTGGACGACTTCGTCGAAGACCTGCACCGAGTCCTGGAGACGGAAGTTGGCGCGGAGGATCTCTCGTCGAAAGTCCCCTGGGGAGCTCTGCTTGGTCTGGCCGGAGACTTGCGGCAGGTGGACAGCGAGGAACGCAGCCATCCGGTTCTCCACGTGTCCCACGTCGGGAGAGGAGAGGACGCGAGGAGCATACGTCGCGACGATCCTGAGGCTGGTTCGACTGTTGCCTTCATCGCCGGGACTCGGAGAGAACGACACCGCGAACACCGTGGGCACGTTGTAACGCAGGTGGAGCAGGCCCAACACCTTAAAAAGAGGCGGGTACGCAGAAGCTTACCTTTCGAGGTAGCAGGCATGTGCTAACGTATGCAGGTTCGTTAATAAAACGCTTACATCCTGGTAGAAAATAAAGCGCGAGGAGCTAAAAATAGATGCCCATGTCAATCAGTCCTTCAAAGCCGTTAGCAACAACACAGATATGAAGCGTGCAGTCCATGAAGCAGTCAATTGTGTCTTGAGATTCACGAACACAGGCCCATAAATATGCACAAATTTTTTATTGTAATTCGGCTCCATACCACCACTGTAACCAAATAACACTACGTCGTTGTTCCTTCGAAATGAATGTTGTCTCCACCAGGCTCCACAGTAATGCGATGTAAAGGAATGTTTCATCAAGATGGCGGCCGCTTGCAAATTATTGAATGTAACTTTTCTTCCACTTGCTGAAAGCAATACTTCAGACAAATTAACGAGCCAGTGTTGTTATTCCGCGAGTAGGGCGCTGTTACTGAGTGCACGATGGGAAGGCGAAGCCCTCGCAGTGGTGGGGTTCGTGGTTACAGGCCGCCTTTTAGGGGCAATGGAAGTACATGTGTCGTCATCGCAGTCCCGAGCATGGGGCGTGAATGCGATGGAACAAGGAAGAAGATATATTCGTTTTAATAAAAGTATCCATAAATCACGTTTCGCATTCTTTTTGTGATTGAACCGTACAAACGGTCCATGGAGGCCATAAAAGTTGTCAAAAAGAATAAGAATTGCACTCATAATGGCATATCTCGTTTTTTTGTGCAAATATAGCGTGAAGTGTGAAGCAATCGCTCCTGGTTCTTCCGCACTTCATATTTCAGCTTAATATTCGGTAAATTCTGCTGCGCATGCTTAAAAAAAAATTCTCGAATAAATTCAGTGCTATATGCTCACCAAATTGTTGTTTGGTTCATTGGCACAATGTGGCGGATAGGTGACGAAGCAGCTTTGGAAGAACAATGTCGAAAAACGCAAACCGTCTTAAGTCCTCAACACAGACACCGAAAGCGGCTTTTTACGCTAATGTGAATACCCGCTACAGTGACACCGTTTCAGGAAAAATGCATCATTCAGAGGAATAATTGTCGTTACGGTCCTAAAGAAGCCACGCCTCATAAATTTACATGCCTTGTGTGAATAACAGCTCCTCCCAGCCTCCCCCCCTCCTCCCCCCCCCCCCCCGCCCCTTCCACAGTTTGAAACGGTGGTGGCTATTTTTTGAGAAAAGAAAATGTACTATAACCATTGGCATGCAACGGCACAAAAATTAGAGGTTGCACTTAATCTCTGCCTTAAGGATATGACGCGATAGCATAAATTAGTTAGATTTGCTTATGATCGGGTGGGCAGGTTGTGGTGACATCACAAGGTCACGTGACCTAGGCAGCCCACTAGGGTTGCTTCTACGGCGGGTGGCTACATGGGCCACCTAGGCCACCCTACGCCACATAATTCTTCGCCCAGAACGCAGACGCTGAACTTTCTAGGTAACGGTACCTTTAACGCTATCGCGTCAGAAGCTAAATAGAACCACAATCATTGGTTCGAAAAAAAGGTTTTATTTAAAAAGCTCTTTGAAGTAACTTTCTAAGAAGTGTACAAAAGTTCGTGAAAAAAATTAATAAAGCGCTCCTTATCATTGCCCATAAGGCTAGTAAGATAGGACACTTTTCCGGTTGCAGCCTCACAACATTGATTTAGACTCATTGTTTTGATAGTTAAGCTACAGGGTCGCACAATGTAAACAGTTTCGAAACGCTGGTTGCTGGTTTTAAATAAATCCAGTGCCGCACCCCAGGCTTCCTTCATTTTACGCCTTGTGCTCTCTCCTGACTGCTCTCGTTGAAGCTAACAAGTGGTGCAACGAATTTTTCAATTAGAATTATTCACATTCATAACACTCAAGCCCGGATATATCAAACCCGGATATTTCGAATTATTGGCTGTATCGAACACACAGATTATATCGCCTTGAATATTCTGTGTAAAAGTACACCAAAGTAGCGCACCATATCGAACTCAAGTGTCGTCAGGCAATCCTTGCAAGGAAAGCCAACGCGCACTCCTGTAAATGGCGCTTCTCTAGTAGCGCCCTTCAGCCAGTTTACGCGCGCGGGGCAGGGTCCGCTGCGCGGGCTTGGGCGCCTGCTGACGTCGCCAGCGTTTTGAAACCGTAGGATGTGAAAGTGGGGCAAGTTTAAGGGTGGTTTTCAGGCGCTCGTATTCATTTTCCACGCCACATTAATGGCACGCGGAGAAGCCAACCTAAATAAAGCTTAGTGGCGGCCCTCACCTGGCGTGCTCCGTTTCCTTCGGTGCCTTAGGCGTTGCGAAAATCCCTGTGCCAGCATTGTATTTAGGGATAGCTTGATTTACATGTGAACTGTTGACGAAACTGGGCATCTTATGATAGGCAGTACCTAGATGCGAAGCGCTGTCCGCTGCAAGTTCAATGAGAAGCAGGGTAGGCAAACCAACGCCTAGCGAGCGATGCACTGACAACACGCCGGTGGGCGGCACGTCGCTGCAAGGAACACGTCACTAGCTTGGGTGCAATGAATTCTTGTTTCTTGGTCACAATTCAGCCCGTCTACTGCCACTTTTCATTGGTCACATTATCGATATAGGTTACGACTTCGAGCCCCCTTCAAGTTCAAGGTCAATATATCCGAGCACGACTACTGTTATTGAAGTAAAAATATCGCCATTGTTTCTCCCATCGTTTATTCAATCGTGAAAATATTCAGTGCGTGGCAGGAACTGCCAACGGTCGATGACCAACCTTGACCAAATCGAAATGAGTGCCGCCCCCGGACCAGTGGCGGAACATGGAGACCGCAGCTCGGACGGCGTTTTCCGCGTGCACTGCACCTTCCACGAACGCCATCAAGCAACTCCTGCAGTAGTCATGGAATGGGGTATAAGGTAAACAAATAATCTAACCAAGAGACTGGTGGCACACTGAACGAAATTATCCTATTTCGGCGACAACTGCTAAAGTTCAAGTATGTGCCTTAAACTGAACAGACAACATGATAATTTATTCACATAAATGAATGTGGTTCATTACCTCTTGTCGCATTCCTAACCACCCGACTAATTGAATATCTCAGCAGAGTACCGCAGCTAGGTAGGTCGCATTAGGATACAGGTCGTCGGAAACTTGCAAGAAATTGCATTCTGTGAGTTCTGTTGCAGCCTGTCGAGTACGGGATCAGAATGGTTTGGGATCTTGTCTAGTACTTAGCACATGAGCACAAGTTTTATTTATTTGCCGCAACTCTTGGTCACCTTCTATCCTAAATGCTTCGGTGGTTAACTTGGTGTACACTCTGCGAGAGAGACAGGGTCAATTACTTTGCGCATTGCATCCGCATTCATTCGCTTGTTATCCTTATGTGACAAATGTCTAAGAGAACGCAGCATTTTCAAGCATCTAAGCAGTTTTGAGCCGTAGCTCTTTATGGTGCACCTTACAAATTTCCGGCATGAAATGTCAACCCGCATACTAGCTACGGGGTGAAGGCGCTGTTGTTGTAGGTCGTGATAGAAAGCTCCACTCTTCTCCAGCTTGCCAATGAGAGGCCGGTGAACCGTTGCTTCCGATTATGTTCCTCGTATGTGCTCTATGTGGGTCCGTGTGGAGTACCGCGAGCGATGTAGACACAGTTTACCGTGCAGCAAACTATGTCGCTACCACTCAAAAACAAGAAATTGCACAAAAGTGAGACATCAGACATCACCTCATCGTCGTCCTCCCTCTCGACTTGGTTATTGACTTGGCTTGCCGATTTTTACAAAGACAATTACTACGGCCTTCAGTTACACGTACACACGATGTGGGGTTCAGGGCTCTCGCCGTAAGATATATTCTGAGCATGCTGCCCTCACGCCCATCGCGTATCAAAAGCACATACCGTCGCCGCATACAGTTGGGACATCCATATTACATTCACCCACCTGCACCTTGCAGGTCCGAAAGGCGCGCGGCGGGGCACAGATCATTTGGCACAAAGCAGTTTGCCAACTACACCCCGCAACCCTGCTCCCACATTGTACTCTGCGCCGTACTTTAGTGGCTCCCTCCTTTAGAGCAGGGCACCTTACGATAACAACATGCCTCAGCCGTATACGTCCGTGTTCTCCCGCCTCTACAATTTCTACACAACCGAAGAGACCAGCTTGCCATCCCTGGCACATGCGTACCTGTGGTGCTTCTGAAGCCGAGCGGCAGCAGGCGTCCTCAGGTGTCCGAGCAGCGTGGGGCGCACCACAGACGTTTGCATGGCGTTCACGCCCAGCGCGTTGTCGTCCAGGTGCTTGCGGCGGCTGCAGGCGAAATCCATGAAGTTGGAGCACGGGTCGGCGCTTCTGTTGGAGACGGACGCGAGCAGCTGGACGACGTCGGGACAGCAGAATGACCTCTTCTGGAAGAGCTCGCCCACCACGAAATAGACGACGGACGCCAGGATAGTGGCGGCGCAAGCAATCAGTCCGCCGTAGAGGGCGGCGCGCGCCACCGTAGAACCTAGGATGAGCGATTTCGCCCTGCGCTGAGCCAGCATCGGGAGCAGAACCTTGCCCGTAGACATGGCGGCTCTTCTTGATCTTCTTCATCATCTGGCAGCACGTAGCACGGGCAGAATGGTAGCAAAATGGTAGCACGGGCCCGTATCGGCGTCTTCGCGCCGCCAAGTGGTGACATTCACCTCATGCAGTTAACCTCGAAGTGAACTTTGCTGTAGTAGATAAAACCGTGAGATAGGCTGCGCTGGGTATCAGGAGGATTTCGAACGCGAAACAATTCATTTTGAGCGAAACAAAAATTGAAAATAGGTTTTTGCGGAAGGGAAATGGCGTAGTATCTGTCACATCTCGGCGGATACCTGAACCGCGCCGTAAGAGAAGGGATAAAGGAGGGAGTGAAAGAAGAAAGAGGTGCTGTAGTGGAGGGCTCCGGAATTATTACGACCACCTGGGGATCGTTAACGCGCACTGACATCGCACAGCACATGGGCGCCTTTGCGTTTTCATCGAATCCATCAAAAAGCTGCCGCCGCGGTCGGGTTCGAACCCGGGGACTCAGAATCAGAATCAGAACGTTTATTCACGCAGAAATTGATACACAAAATGCTGTGTAGTCATCTGGATCCTTAGCCGCTATGGCTAGTGATGGATCCATTACAAACATTGTCAGAGTTAAACAATCACCATATGGAGCATTGCTATGAGCAACAACACGTGTTTAGCTTGGTGCATCAGATTGCTTGTTAAGGTAGTGGCGTTTTAGTTTAGAAACAAAGTTGGACGTGTATTTCATGTAACACGGCACGGTATTCCATATTTTAGCCCCGATAAAAGAAATTGAGCGCCGCCCGTATATGTTGTGAGCTATGGGTAAATTAAAATTATTGTGCTGTGCCTGCCTAGTGTCACGTTTGGGAGAGATGAATATGGAAGAAGGATGTGGAGAGTTCGTGCTAATTATCTGGCGGACTAAAATGGCCGTTTTGTACTCACGTACATTGGTGAAGGGCATTATGTTTAATTCATCAAAAAGAGGTTTGGATGGTATTGCTCTCGGTGCATATGATATTATTCTGACAGCCCTTTTCTGGAGAGTGCTAACTTTTGCTAAGTAAGATGCGAAGGTGAAACCCCAGGATTCAATGCAGTATAATAAATGGTTATGGAAAACGCTGAAATATATCATTCGTAGTGTGTTCTCGTCAAAATGTTTTTGTGCTTTAATTAGTGCATAGCACCCAGAGGTTAACTTTTTGCATAAGTTTTCTATATGAGGTGCCCAGTGTAGATTCTCATCAAGAGTTACTCCTAAATATTTGTAGCTTTGAACCCGTTCAATTAGTAATCCATCGAGATGCAGACTACATTCTACGGGGGTAGATTTACGACGGGAGGCGAAAGCAATGAACTTTGTTTTTTTAACATTTAGCGCCAGTTTGATAGTGCTAAACCAATTTGCTGCTTTTTGGAGGCTATCATTTGCAAGTGATTCAGCCTTTTCTGCCGACTGATGAGGTATTAGTAGAGCTGTGTCATCTGCGGACATGACTACTTGTCCATGCTCAATGAAACGAAGAAAATTATTTATAAAGAGAGAAAAAAGCAGGGGGCCAAGTACTGACCCTTGCGGAACTCCTGTCCTAACTTCCCCCATTGAAGATCTTTGATCTGAGATTTGCACGAATTGCATGCGGTTAGTTAGGTAGCTACGGAAAAAATTGCTGGCTGGTCCTCGAAATCCATAACTTTCAAGTTTCTGTAACAAAATGTCATGTTTAACAGTGTCGAATGCTTTTCTAATGTCAAGGAATATGCCTATAATAATCTTGTTTGAATTTAAAGCCCGGGTAATTATTTCTGTTGCTGAGTGTACTGCTGTGCCTGTAGAATGACCTCTGCGGAAACCATGCTGTTCTCTGGCTAAGATGCCATATTTTTCAACAAAATCCTGTATTCTCTTAGCTATTAGTTTTTCGAAGAGCGTATTAATGCAACTCAGTATGGTGATTGGGCGGTAATTTTCTACATCATTGGGATTGTCGTTTTTGTAGATCGGCACAACTCTCCCAATCTTGAGCGTTTCAGGATAGATACCCGGTAAAAAATCCTGATTAAATATTTTTTCCAGTGGAAGGCACAAAATATGAATGTTGTCCTTAATGATGTTCACTGATATTTCGTCATGACCCATAGCTTTATTAAGCGACATCTAGCGGACGACAGCAACAATTTCGGCAGCTGTTATCTCTTTGTAAGCAAAAGTATTAGAGCACGGAGTTGGCAAAACAGTACAAGAGTTGATTTGCAAGGTGGCAGCTATACTATTACCTATGTTAAGAAAAAAATGGTTGAACGTTGAAGCAAGACATTCTAGGTCAGAGTTGAAGGCACTGAGCTCTGGATCAGTAGCCGAGCCCTCTAACCGCTGAGCCACCGCGGCGGGTATTTTGAGCGTGAACAGCTACGGTTTTAGTGATGGGGGCTCGTGAGAAGAGTGGTGACTTTTTTAGGCGGCCTCCAGAAGGTGAGGCGCGAGGAGAAGCCCTTCCTAGTGGGCAGAGATCGAACAGCAGCTCAACAGAGAGGCCATTAGTATTTACGCTTTCACAGAAAAACGTCACCTAGATACGGAAGGAACACTAAAAATAGAAAACTAAGTCTGAGAAGGATGCAGCCGGAATGAAGGATCAGGAAAGGGGAAAGGAGCCGGCGTACTTGTTCGATAATGCTCAAATTGGCGGCGCGTGCAAGAAACACTTGGCTTAGTAGCACAGTAGAGGGTAAGAGCGCATGGATAGGAGTAGTTTACATGTGGCCAGATAGAAAGTGTAAACACAACAATGATTAGTCAGTTAACCGTACAAGACAGAAAATAGAAGAGTTTAAAAATTATGGGGAGATAATGCTGACAGGGCATCTGGATGCCCACATTAACTGAAGAGTTCGGTGGGAACACGTACATTGGGCGAACTGTTTTAGACCTATGTGAAGAACATGATGTGATCATAGTTAATACAGGAGGGAAGTGTGACGAGCATGGTTTGTTGAAGAAGTTTTTTCAGCGCTACAAAAACGAGGACACAGAAAGAAAGAAGTACACAGGACGGGTGCTGACTCAACTAAGTTTTATGAGGCTTACATCTTCAGCATTTAACACAATGAAGGACCAGAGCGCATGCGGGTGGGATATTTCCGGTAGATTAGGGGAGAAGACTGCATGCTATTGTCTATTTAATAATCTGTATTCGCTGTCTCGCAGGGAGACTGATGTGGTGCTGACGCACGTGGCGCCCCTTGGTTTGATAAAAAACGCTTCCGACAATTCGCATGCTAATCTCTCCTTACTTCGGCTTAGAATTTTTTTACGCTCAATCCTGGCTCACAGTTTTGATCGTTCTGATCTTTGCAGGAGCGGCAGTGGGCGGATAGATTTTAAAACGAGTCGGAAACGTTACCAAGCGAACGTTCATGTTCCCTGGCACGTTCGTCGACACAGCGGCCAGTCTGCCCTACCTACATATACTTTGGCACATTTCAGGAGGATTTCGCATACCACACCCGTGGCACACCGCACGTACGACTTTGCGTGCTTCGTCCCGCAGCCTGAACTGTCAGGGCTGCAACTGCTGACCTTGGGACACATCGTGGCCAATTTACTTGACGCACAGAAGACCAGCGGCACGCCGCACTCGTTGCCAACCCTTCTCAGATTGTGGGACACCCTTTGAATGGAGGGGCTAGCCACTGGCTTGGCACTGCTACATTGTAGTCGCCTTGCTTTCTTTGGTCTCCCTTCAAATTTCTGCAAGAGTGCCTCTGTCATCGTTGTCAATACATGGTCAGGGAACACTGCTTTGCGCAGTCTAGCTACCTCACCCTGAAAGCTCGCCTGCATCATGTGAGGGCACGACTTCAGGAAGGCGGATACCATAGAAAGGGTCGCAATAGCTTTTGACCGTTTTATACTGTGCGGAATAAAAAGGTAAAAAATCTTTCCTAGCTATAGGGCGGTAACGCCAGCAAACACATCTGTCTCCGAGCTTGACGTAGAGGTCTAAAAATTGAAGGTTACTTTGTTCAGGCAACTCGTAAGTGAAAGAGAGCCTTTTGACGTGTGGTCTGAACTTATCTAAAACTTCATTTACAGCTTCCTGATAACCAGCTCTATTACGTCTGTTTAAAATCACTAAAAAGTCATCAACATATCTAAATATCTTTAGGGCTGTTTCATCGTCAACAAGTGAAGCCAAAATGTCAAATGATGAAATAAAAATGTTGCACAAAAGAGGAGCCACACATGATCATATGCAAATGCCCTGATGTTCTAAAATCCGTCGGTTTCAAACTGGATAAAAGTGGCGTTAATATAAAACTCTACAACTGATATAAAATTATCGACACTCAGACCAGCAGTATTCTGAAAGGCAATCACGCCGTTTCTCTAATGCAATCATTAACAGCAGTAAACAGATGATTATGTGGTACTGAATAAAATAGATCCTCAAAATATATACACAAAGTGTATCCAATTTGCTGCCCCCTTTCAAAAAGCTGGCAACATCCATCGAATTTTTGTACCGAAAGGGTCTGATACTACTGGCTTGTTTAGGTGCTTGAGCAAAAACCAACTGATATGCCGCTGCCATGTGCCTTTTTCGCTAACTATCGTCCTTAGCCAAGCGTCAGGTTTGTGGGTTTTCACAGCGAAGAAAACCGACAAGTAATTCATTCTGGAGTCCGTAATAGCCCTTGCCAGGTTCTCGAGGTCCATGGATTAGCAGAGGTTCGCTGCCTTGCCCTTAATACGTGCCGCGGATGGATTAACTGAAACAAAGTTCTTCGCAATTGCTTGCATTGCTTTTTAGTTGCACAGACCAGATGGTAAGACGACGAAGCATCCTTCTTTATCCGCTTGCCGGAGAGAACAGCTGTTCTCCCTGCAATACGCTACCACCTTGTCCACCATGGCTTTCCCTTTCGCGGCAGGCTTCTTCAGCATGGTCCCTGCCAGGCTATCTACGCCGTCGAGAACACACCTCTCTTCGTCTTCTTTTTCCGCATTCTTTGCTACGCGCTGGTTAACAACCAACAACTCGTGCGTCGGGACACTGGGGTCAAAGCAGTATTTCGAACCTTTGTCCAGGAGGTCTGCGATGTCTTTTGGGAGGGTGACGTCCCCAAGAACCACTGGTTCCCTTCTCGCTTCCTCTTTTCTAAGGGGCATCGTACCACTGCGCAGGGCTTGATTAATCATGCACCGCCGTAATGTCCCAGTCGTTTGGGCCGCTTGCCGTCAAAGGCATTGAAATCTCACCTTATCCAAACATTCTGCACCTTCACTTAGGCACGCCAAGCTTAACCAGTCCTGTGGCAGTCTCACTTGCCTCTATAGAAAGGACTGTTTAAGCTTGTTGGCAATTCATTCCTGATAAAAAAAGCGCATAGAAAATGACCAAAGCCAGAAATCACACAGATAGGCATTTTGCCTGTGTATTTTGACGTATTCTCCTTCGTCCTTTTCTGAGCGCTTTAACTCCTTTTTAGTTACCCTTTAGATGTCAAATTACTGCACACCACGGCGTCGCTGACTATTCCTGCTGCTAGATAGGTGTAGGTATAATTCCTCACCTACTCTAACTAGATTAAGTAATGAATGGCGCTTCATGTCTCATAGTTGATAAAGATGAATTTTGCTTGTGACCAGATTTCACGAACCGCTTTTAATCTACCTCTGTTCTTTGCGGCATGCTCGAATGTCTTAGAAAAACTTTGGAGACATCTAAAGCACATTCCCCCCAAAAAATGCGATAGCATTAGGAAGTTCGCTCAGCCCCCAAAATTTCATAGGACCCTCATAAGTTTGGATGTAGGCCCACCTCCTAAAATGAATTGAGGTGTATAAGTCTAAATTAGCTAGTAGGTTAAGGTGATTAGTGGAAGTAACAGGTGGATTATTTGGATTAACTTGAATATGGTAGATTAAGATAAATTATTGGATCGGGTTATAAAATTGCATATTATTCAATGGAACGTGTTTGACCATTCCATTGCCCAGACTTTGAAGTCTGACGATGTCACAACCCACTCGACAGATCAGGAAATTTCGTTACGAGACATCCGCTGGTCTTTGCGAGGCGACAACCGAAATATCAATGCATTAAGAAATTCCCTTTTAACGGCAATGTTCTGACCATTCATCAGCTTTTAAAATTTTTGCAGTTATATTCACTTATTGGAGTGAGAGGCAGTCATCCTCTCGAGATTTCTGTTCATACATTTTGTAGATAAAATACCTTGGCATGATCTTTTGTAGCTACCTTACCCCTACATCCATTCATGGTAATGAGATGTTGGTCGGGTGGTTCTTTATAATCAAAAAGTGATCGAGGCACGGCAAAAACTCAGGGTTCTTGCCAATGTTTCTACAAGAGGACTTGTCTTCGTCTGGGCACAACGTTCATCATTGGCGGGGTTTAATTAGGGTCGTCAGTCCGAGGTGAAAGACCCGGTGAGAGAGAGGAGTCTGTGAAATGGGAATGGCTTTAGGATGGAGAGCGTAAATCTTGTGTAGGCATGATGGCAGCCAAAGATGTTTAACCGGTTAGGCTGCAAAACTGTGAAAAGAAAAAAATTGGCTCGGGCTTAGCTAAGGTTAAGCCTGGATATCGCGAAGCGAAAAGGTTCCGTGATGCTTATGGGTTAGCTTAGGGTTATGCTTTATGATTTAGCCTATTATTTAGCTCGGGTGTTTCACTAGCTCGTTTGGTATGGCCTTTTCATTTTTCGTTCGCAACTGCTAAGCAATTCCCGAACTTTCACCATCTTGGCTACTCTCAGCTGACATGGCCGAACGTCGCTGTTCAGCTTCCTTTTCACGCCGTTTAGCGAGACGTGCCTGTCGTACTTCTGGCGTTTCAGACTCAGCTTTGCGCGTTGCTTAGCGAGACTTTATTCTCATTGTTCAGGTGTCTCGGACGCTCGTTGAGCTTTCAGCCTTTCATTTCTTCGCTCCTTTTAGCCAACTCCCGTAGCAGCGTTTCTCTATCGGTAGTATCACTCTCTTCTTCCATGTTGAATGCGTACGCCTATTCTCTGGCAAGCGGTTATATATTCGGCCTCCGCGATAAACGCGCTTGCGGCGAACGTCAAACGATGACGCATAGCGCGCGGCAGTGGCCAGCTGCGCCGCGTTGACGTCACGCGCGGCAGCGGCGAAAGGTCAGGCGACGGAGTCGGCGGTGGCCACCTGCGCCGTGCGGGACGTCACTCGTGCTCCGACATACGCCGGCTCGCGCGAAGCGCGGTGTTGACTAGCATAGTGAAGCTTTTCGCTTCAAAAGGCCAGCTCAGCTAAAAGGAATCCGGGGGTGTGGAGAGTGGAAAGCTAACGAGCATAGGCTTGAAAGTTTGTGTAGCTTAGTAGAGCAAAACGTCGGGCCAGTAGGTGTAGCGACATATTCTAGAAAACTCCTCCCCCCCCCCCCCACCCGTCCTGTGCTAATCAGCGCTAAGGTTTCCTCAACGTTTTGTGTCGAGCTTCGACACGTGGCTTAGAATTACTGGCCCCGTTGAGGTGAAAAACTCAGATAAGGAATAAGTCAGTACTGCAGAACGAAATACCGGAAAAATGAAATATAAAAGAGAAAGAGAGAACAGAGGGGGCAAATTGAGGCAGACCGTGAAAGGAAGAGGGATGGAAAAAATGGTTAAGTCAAAAGTCCATGAGAAATAATGGAAAGAGATTTACGGAATGAGCTGAATGAGCTAGAATGTTTGCTTTAGTTGCCAGTGTGTTCCTTTACCCTTCTCTGAAACAGTCAAATATCTGGGCATTCATTTTAACGCCACCATGATCTGGACAGCCCATGTTGAGCATCTCATCAAATGTCTCCGTGTAATTTCTATGCATCTGTACAGGATAAAATTCAATACTTCTGTCAGGCTGCGTCAACTGGTGTTTAAGGCAGGCGAGTCCGTTTTAAGGTATGGCGTCAATATTTATGGTTCGTGTGCATCATCAAGAATCAGTCAAATCGATAGAATACTGAGCAGAATTTCCGCTAACGTTTTGTATGGCACGTCAATGGAGGCCCTTGAAAGCACCAAACGGATGCTCGTTGCTGATGTGTTCTGCATTGAAGATCTAATCACGCATGTAGTAATTACCAGAAACTATTTCTCAAATAAATCTAAACACCCTGAAAACAAGCTCTAGGTATAAAGAAAAATAAATCCGTTCA
This sequence comes from Amblyomma americanum, assembly GCA_030143305.2. NCBI lineage: Eukaryota > Metazoa > Arthropoda > Arachnida > Ixodida > Ixodidae > Amblyomma > Amblyomma americanum. Next base: position 52,055 of record JARKHS020013236.1, on the reverse strand, counting down.
AACTTTCCAATTTATATACTAACTACCGGAAAAGGTGCCGAATGTTCTGCATCCCATTTCTTTTTAACCAGCTTCCAACTGAAATGCTATCATTACAATCTCTTAAAGAGGTAAAATGTAGAATAAAGTCCTGGCTTAATATGTCAAAAGCCCTGTAAGCTTGGATTAAAAGAATGCTCTAAATACTCTGAGTTTGCCATCCCATGTGAATCTAGGTTGTTTAAGTTGTTTTTGAACCTGTGTAAATAAGTGTCTTAATTTGGCAGTGTGCATTAGTGATATTGTTCTTTTTTTTATTTAGGAATATTATGTGTCTTATTGCAATAAACTTTGTTGTGTAGTATTTGTTTTGTTTCTACATACAGGAAACTGTTTTTTCGTCAATACTGAGCCTGTACTTCGTTTGATTGCCGTGACCCGCCCACAAGCGCACTTGCGCTTCCGCGGGCACACTTATTTCAACTTGTAATTGTGACAAATAAATATGTATGTATGTATGTATGTATGTATGTATGTATGTATGTATGTATGTATGTATGTATGTATGTATGTATGTATGTATGTATGTATGTATGTATGTATGTATGTATGTATGTATGTATGTATGTATGTATGTATGTAAAATGAACAGAGAGAAAAAAGTTGTCATTGAGGGGGAGAAAGAGGGGCCGGGGCGGAATGGTAGGATAAAAGAAACAATAAAGCGGCGGCATGACGAGCAGGGAAACGCTACTAATATGTGCAAGATCTGTTTTGAAGAATTACGCCTGTGCCGGAATGTACGTGAGAGATTCTAAGTTTCCTCTTGATATGTTTATCCCCGCTGGTTTTAAGCTTTTAAATTTGTGGATTAGGAATGCGGCCCTGTACTTTATGTCCCTTGCAATACTGAAACCTGATCGAAGAATGGACAGTATAAGTTCGTGAAATTTGGGACGCGTTGATTAAAATGTTCCGACACTGCCTACTGCAGGTTCCTTGCCGTGTAATCTCGATGACCATTTTGTGTCACGCTCAGTGATTGCCCGGTTTCTCCGACATATTGTTTCTGACAAGAGGAGCGTTGAAGCATGTAGATAATACTAAAGGACGCCCAATTAAACCTAGTCTTTATACCAAACCTGACGTCGCTTCTATTGTGCACTGAGTAACAATATCTTTGAGGTTATAATCTATCTTTTCAATACTGAGATTTGAGTCCTTACTTAAACGGAAGTCTGTTGTTCAGTGCGATCGTGGCATCCTCTACTTTGCATCTACAGTTAAATTGGCATTGGTGTGCTTCTTTTTGATTACTTTTGGTGATTTTCGGTTCAAACACAGGCTTAATATAGACCAAACTATCCTATCGTCACTACATCTCACCTTTTCAGCTTTTCAAGCACCTCTACATCCTGCGCTACGCCGGAATGCACGCACAATAATAGGTCGATTTGAGTTTTTGTCTCCTCAGTCAGCTGTTCCAAGTCCACTGCAGGATCTGTGTGCGCAAGAATGCATTTAAATACAAAAACAGTTTCGTCTTACAAGCCACAGGCGCGGTTTCGAGACGCGCTTTCCATAGATTTCACGGCGTATATCTCTTCTGCCTTTTCTCCTTCCTGCTTCTTGCCTAACTTGACAATAAAACCTCTCACGAATACAATGCACAGCGTTTGTCCTTTACAGATAACCGCTTCCAAACCTTTACATTATCTTTTGACTATCTCGTAAAATTTACTCGCTCACACACAGTAGACCAGTACAACCATGCATTTCATCCTTTTTGTAATTGTATTTGCTGTATTGCCACTGATATATATTTGCACAGTTTTGCACAGCTTGGCCAAATTTTGCTTGTATGCGCCACTGGCAGCCAGCTATATGCATAACTGGTCCTTCACGCCAAACAAATAAAAAGTATATACTTTGAACTGAGATTGAACAAAATGTGGATATACGATTTGCTCACAGTGACGCGTGTTCCACAACACGGCATCTTGCAGCTATGTACACAAAGAATGTAGAATTCGAAATTTTTTTCACACATCAAACAAAAGACAAAAAGCTAGCAATGTCATCGTCTTTGTCACCTTCTGAATTTACAAGAACCGTAAAAAAGAGATGCTTGTTAGTTCATGATTCGCAGGTCTAGCAGAACAAAGGCGCAATTCCTGCTCAGATAACTTACTGAATAAAAATATGTCACAAAAAGTTATGCACCTTTAACATATTGTCACGTAGTGGTGACAGCAGTCGAAGCATCGATGAAGACCGAGGAAAGGGTCTTCTAAAAGAAAACTGTTTATTGGGCTGACTTGCACCCAAAATGGACTGAATCACTTGGCGGCGGCGAAGCGACAAGCGTGCTCGCCGGTCGTCGAACAGAATGCCCGCCGCTGTCGTCCGTGCTCAATTTAAAGCTGATAGCGAACTTTCGAGATAAAGCGTGCAAAGTTACTAGAACGTTCCGGAACAACGTAGAACAAGCTCTGCCTGGCTGCGATCAATCGAGATTAATCTAGTCGCGTCTTGCATCGCAAACAAAGTGATAAAGTGGTGTGGCGGCAGATTTCAAAAACGAACAAACACTGCAAATATTCGCGGCATTACTCCCCTCTCAAAGAACCATCGCCCTGATGCATTAAAACAAATAATGCGACTAGTAAGAGAAAAAAACGGATCTTGCGAAAATAGAGGATGGAAATGCAGCGGCCTTTAGCGCGCATAATACGGCTTCAGCCGGACTACATGGACAACTTCTGATCGTACTCTGCGTCGCTGGGATGCAGTCATTGCGTCAGGGATAACTTTATAATCCAGCCCACCTAGCTGACGAAGAACCTTGTACGGGCCGAAATAGCGGCGCAAAAGCTTTTCACTCAAACCACAGCGGCGAATGGGCGTCCACACCCAGACTTGGCCTCCTGGCTTGTAATCCGCGTTGCGTCTTCGTAGCTTGTAGCGTCTGGCGTCGGACCGCTGCTGATCTTTGATCCGTAATCGGGCAAGCTTTCGAGCTTCTTCTGCGCGTTGAAGGTAGGCGGCAACGTCGACGTTCTCTTCTTCTGTAACGTTGGGCAGCATGGCGTCTAGCGTGGTCGTGGCTTCCCTGCCATGGACGAGCCTAAAAGGCGTCATATGGGTGGTCTCCTGCACGGCGGTGTTGTAGGCGAAGACGACGTAAGGCAGGATGACATCCCACGTTTTGTGTTCGGCATCGACATACATGGCGAGCATATCGGCGATGGTTTAGTTCAGGCGCTCGGTCAGTCCGTTGGTCTGTGGATGGTATGCAGTTGTCCTCCGGTGGCTGGTTTGGCTGTAACGCAGGATGGCTTGCGTTAGTTCCGCCGTGAATGCTGTTCCTCTGTCCGTTATGAGCACATCGGGGGCGCCGTGTCGAAGAAGAATGCACTCCACGAAAAATTTGGCGACTTCTGCTGCTGTTCCGTTCGGTAGGGCTTTCGCCTCGGCGTAGCGGGTCAGGTAGTCGGTCGCTATGATGATCCACTTATTTCCAGATGTTGACGTTGGAAAAGGGCCAAGCAAGTCCATGCCGATCTGCTGAAAGGGCCTTGAGGGAGGTTCAATGGGGTTCAGAAATCCTGCTGGTCGTGTGCGAGGGGTCTTTCGTCGCTGACAATCTCGGCAGGTTTTCACATAGTGTGCGACATCGGCAGACAGTCGGGGCCAATAATACTTGTCTTGAATGCGGCGGAGGGTGCGAGTAAACCCGAGATGTCCAGCTGTCGGCTCGTCGTGTGAAGCCTGTAAAACTTCATCGCGGAGACAAGCAGGTGCAACAAGGAGGCAGGCTGTTTTGCCCGCTTTAAAGTTCTTCTTCACAAGGACCTCATTCTGCGCACAGGAAGAAGACAGTCCTCGCTTGAATGAAGAGGGGGGGGGGGTGTGAAGAAACCTTGCCTTCCAGGTACTCGATGAGGCGTTTTAGGTCGGGGTCCGAGCGTAGCTGCTGAGCAAAAGAGCTGGGGCTGATGGGTCCCAGGAAGGCGCCCTCATCGTCGTCCGGCGGCGGTGTATCTACAGAGGCTCGTGAGAGGCAGTCGGCGTCAGAGTGCTTGCGTCCGGACTTGTAAACTACGGTGACGTCAAACTCCTGGAGACGCAGACTCAATCGAGCCAGTCGCCAGAGGGGTCCTTCAAATTGGCAAGCCAGCAGAGCGCGTGGTGGTCGCTGACCACCTTGAACGGTCGTCCGTAGAGGCAAGGGCGGAATTTCGACGTAGCCCAGATGATTGAAGGCACTCCTTCTCAGTTGTCGAATAGTTAGCCTCGGCTTTGCAAAGGGAACGGCTAGCGTATGCGATGACTTTCTCGAGCCTGTCGCTTTTTTGAACGAGGACGGCGCCTAGGCCCACGCTGCTTGTGTCGGTATGAACTTCAGTATCGGCGCTTTCATCAAAACGCGCAAGGATCGGTGGGGACTGTAAACGACGCTGAAGTTCCTTGAAGGGTTCTGCTTGCGGCACTTCCCATTTAAACGGCATGGCTGCCTTCTTCAGTTGGGTCAGCGGCTCGGCCATGCGCGAAAAGTTTTTCACAAATCGTCGGTAATATGCGCACAGTTCGAGAAATCTGCGCACTGCTTTCTTATCGGCCGGCGGTGGAAACTGTTCATTAGCAGCTGTTTTCTGCGGGTCTGCCTTCTTGCTAACGATGTGGCCTAGAAACAGCAGCTCTTCGTAGGCAAAGTGGAATTTTTCTGCTTTTAAGGTTAGGCCGGGCGACTTGATTGCGTCCAGTACTGTTCGAAGTCTTTTGAGGTGCTCTTCAAAGTTCGAGGTGAAGACAACGACGTCATCTAAATATACCAGACAAACTTGCTACTTCAGGCCTGCCAGCACTGTACCCATTACTCGCTGAAACGTCGCTGGTGCGGAACAGAGACCTAATGGTATCACCTTTGAACTCAAACAGCCCATCCGGAGTGATGAATGCTGTCTTCTCGCGATCTCTTTCGTCGACCTCAATTCGCCAGTGGCCGCTCTTGAGGTCCATCGATGAGAAATATTTGGCATTGCAGAGGCGGTCCAGTGTGTCATCGATGCGGAGGAGGGGGTAGACGTCCTTCTTTTTTATGTTGTTCAAGCGGCGGTAATCCACGCAGAATCGAAGTGCGCCGTCTTTCTTTCTCACTAGAACAACCGGTGCCGCCCATGGACTGTTTGAAGGCTGGATGACGCCGTCGCGAAGCATTTCTTCGATTTGGTCCTGGATGGCTTGTCGTTCTCGCGGTGACACACGGTAGGGGCTTTGACGGAGAGGTCGGACGTGTCGGTGCGTTATAATGCGATGCTTGGCAATTGGCATCTGTCGCACCTTCGGCGATGTCGAAAAACACTCACTGTAGCTTTGAAGCAGATTGCGGATCAGGTCTTGTCTGTTCCGGTGCAGGGCTGGGTTGATGTCAAAAGTGGGCAAGTTCTCTCGGTCAGGCGAATCTTCTGCGGAGGGGTCGGAGAGGGCGAAGGAGTCTCATACGTCGGATATTTCGTCGAAGAAAGCAATCGTCGCTCCTCTGTTAATGTGTCGGTATTCTTCGCTGAAGTTAGTCAGCAGTACTTCGGCCTGGCCATTGCTCAAATGTGCGATGCCTCTTGCGATGCTGATTCCTCGGTCTAGGAGCAACTGCATGTTGCCCTCGATGATGGCTTCAGCGTTAATGGCTTTCGTGGCGCCTACGGTCACGATAACGCTTGATCGGGGTGGGACGCTCACTGCTTCCTCCAGGACACTCATGGCAACGTGATATTCCTGAGTATTCATGGAAGCGATGGCTTCGCCTGTCGAAAGCGTGATCAGCTTGGATCGCAGGTCGATGATCGCCTGATGCTCATTACGGAAATCCTTACCCAAGATCATTTCGCGGGAGCATTGCTGTAGCACAACAAAGGTCGCAGGATAGGTATGTCCTTTGACAGTCACTCGCGCTGTGCATCGTCCTGATGGCTTAATGAGGTGGCTCCTTACGGTGCGAATTTGTGGGCCGTCCCAAGCCGTTGTGACTTTTCTCAGCTGCGCAGCGAATGTTCCATTCATCACCGAGTAATCGGCTCCTGTGTCGACTAGAGCGGTAACTTTCCGGCCGTCGATAGTCACTTCTAAGTCGGAGGTCCTGGGTCTTGCATTGCATGTTGCTCTCGGTGTCGGGTCACGGCTTCGTCGCGTATGCGAGTCGCGGGTGTGGCGTGTGGGCGAAGCTTTTCTGGGTGGCGTCGTCATTTTGAAGGCAGTTTGCGTCGTGGTCGTGGTTGTCATTTTGTGTGACGTCGGTGCAGCGAGGGTAAGCTCTTCATGCGGCGTCGCCGGTGCAGCGTCTTCATGGGGCGTGGTCGGTGTAGGATCTTCGGCGTTTTGCTCTTGAGCAACCTCACCTCCAGAGGTTGCTGCCTTTAGTTTCCCCTACGGGGGCTGGGATAGACCTTCCTCGTACCGCGTCTGCGTAGCTGTGGCGTGGCGACGCAAAGCGCAAGGTTGACGGCGATGGTGAGCGCGAAAAGCGGTTCGGCGTGTACTCCTCTCGACGCAGGTACTCGTCGATTTCGTGTGGACGTTGTCCGAAGCGTGGTCGTGAGGCATTAACGGCATATCCTCGAAGACCGATTCGTCGGTACGGGTAGTGACGAAGAATATGGCCGGCCTCACCGCAATGGAAGCACAACGGCCGGTTGTCGGAAGTCCTCCAGGCGCCGCATTTCCTGGGCCTTGGGCGTCGGTCATAGGCTGGGCAGGTGGGGGCTGGGAGGCGGCGTTGTCGAACAAGTGGCTCATCTCGGGGAGGACGTGGGGGTTGTCGCTGGGGCTGAGCAACCCTTACTGCAGCGGCGTAGGTCATGGCCTGGGGTTCTGTGGCAGTCGGGGTGCCAAGTGCCTGTTGCACTTCTTCCCGTACCACATCCATCAGAGTCGCTGCTTGTGGCTGTGAGAAGGATGGCAGTAAGCGGCGTAGCTCCTCTCGGACGATTTCGCGGATAACTTCCCGCAAGCTGTCGCTGGTGGTGGCCGGCGTGTCCGAACGGTTTGCACAGGCAGAGGAATGGCGATTGTACTGCCGAGCTCGGACGTCGGGGGTTTTCTCAATCGTGCAGGCTTCTTGCATGAATTCCTCGACTCTTTTTGGCGGCTGGCGGACGAGGCTTGCAAAGAGTTGTTCTTTTACGCGGCGCATTAAGAACTGAACTTTCTTTTCCTTGGTCATCTCGGGATCGGCGCGGCGAAATAGGCGCTTCATCTCCTAGACGTAACCGCGAACGGGCTCATTCGGAAGCTGGATCCTGGACTCGAGGAGTCGTTCGGCTCTTTCTTTCCTCACGACACTGGTGAATACCTATAATAGTTCTCTCTTGAATAGCTCCCATGTCGTAAGGGACGACTCATAGTTTTCGTACCACGTGCGTGCGGAGTCATCCAATGAGAAAAACACATGTCCAATCTTTGCCGCATCATCCCACATGTTGAATGACGCCACGCGCTCAACTTGGCCCAACTATTCTTCAGGGTCTTCGCCTAGGGATTCAATGAAAGTTGGCGGCACCCGCGGCTGCTGCAGTGTGATCGGTGTCGACATCTTCGGCGAGGTTGCGGTGCTCGTAGCAGCGTCTTTTTGCTGTCTGGTGCGGTCCGGCAGTTTCCCGAACTCAGGCTCCTCTCCCTGGAGACGTCGGCTGGCTCGCTGAGCTGCTGGTTCGTCCTGAGGTGCCAAGCGCTTAGGGCTGGCTTCACGACTTGAAGGGGGCGACCGGAACATGGAAGGCCACCCCGCACCTCTACCAGATGTCACGTAGTGGTGACGGCAGGCGAAGCAGCGATGAAGACGGAAGAAAGGGTCTTCTAAAAGAAAACTGTTTATTGGGCTGACTTGCACCCAAAATGCATTGAATCCCTCGGCGGCGGCGAAGCGACAAGCGTGCTCGGCGGTCGTCGAACAGAATGCCCGCCGCTGTCGGCCGTGCTCAATTTAAAGCTAATAGCGAACTTTCGAGATAAAGCGTGAAAAGTTACTAGAACGTTCCGGAACAAGGTAGAATCATCTATACCTGGCTGCGATCAATCGAGATACATCTAGTCGCGTCTTGCGTCGCAAACAAAGCGATAAAGTGGTGTGGCGGCAGATTTGAAAAAAGAAAAAACACTGCAAATATTCGCGGCAATATTTCATGTATATTTTCGGCAACGTGTAACATTCGGCTTTTCTCATGTTGAATTTGCACTTAGATTTTAGGGTTTCAAGCGCACGGTTGAAATATTGTTTTGCAACTATTTCGTTATGTTGTAACTCCTGCAAGGGTATAATGTCTCCAAACTTGGATATGTTATTAGTATTCGTGGATTTCGTTGAAACACCGTATACCATGCTTTTATACATTTTAACTAATTATATTCATTTTATTCTTCACAGCGTTCCAACAAAATCTATACAGATTAATACCATAACGTAATACATTTTCACCAAGGGATTTAAACGCTAATTTTCTTAATTCTAGGGTTGTATAGCTTCTAACGTGGTACAGCTGTGCTCGCAAGGTCCATCGCTTCTGACATACAGACCTGAACTGCCTATTCCAACAAAGGAGATTATCGCACCCAATACTTTAAATTATCAAACATATGCTTGAGTGTGCAGGATTTATTGATCTTGCATCATTCAATTTTTTGTGAGGATGGTGGAAGCACAACTGCATCGTTTTTGATTCCGTGACATATATAAAAATTTTCTCAAACCAGGTAAGAGTTTTGGAAATGTCAGACAGCAAACAATCACATGTCGCACGAATTTTTCGAGAAGGCACGGCCAACGCTGTGTGATGTGCACATTGATAGCGTACTAATTCAAATTTATCATCTGGTGGTCATTCCCGTATAAACGGAGTGGGCACGGCGAAGTGACCAGGCGACGATCGCTAACCATGCGACTTAATTGCTTCCGTCGTGCAGTCCCTGTTCCTCTCCGTCAGCGGAGGGCTGTCACCGTCAAACGCTTCGTCGGCAAAACTGAGTTTATCGACAGGCATGTTGGTGACTTCATACCCATGAGCGCTAGCTTTCCTATGACCAATCAAGGCTTCGTGACGTCGTCAGATGCGAGCTGTGTAAACGAACCAGCACACCCAACTTCAATCAGCGGGCACGCCGAAGTGACTGGGCGACGGTCACTGAGCATGTATTTTGTTTTCGTCTTACAGGTCAGCTACACTCACTCATTTCATATTAAGGAGCGATTTTTATTGTTCTGCTGTGCCGCCATACATGTCTAGGAACCCCGTATGAGTGTTTTTTTTTCCTGTAGACCTGTTTAGCGTGGTGACGTTGAGGAAAATTTGGGATCATCTGTAGATGAAATGCGTCAAACGCTAATAAATGGTCAACAGGTCATATGAAGCAATATCGCTGACTTGAAGATTCGCCTTGAAACCGCAGAAGAGAGGGTAACATGCAGTGAACATAAGTTTGCTAATCTCAAACAAAAAATTGGAAAGCGTTCATAACAGGAGCAATACCACTTCCGATGTCGAAATGATAATCGATAAAATGCAAGAGACTCAACGGGCAGAACACATCAAGCTAGACGACTTAGAAAACCGCAGCCGGGAATCCAACCTCATTGTTTTTGGCGTTGAAGGGAGTTCTGATTAATCTTAATTGGATTTGCGCAGTAAGGCTGTGAAGGAGTTTTTGAAGATGAGCTAAATGTAATACGCACGTCTATCAGTCGCATTCACATTTTTGGCAAAACTCCATAAAGACCGATTATTGTAGTTTTCAAGATTACAAAGAAAAAGAAGCTGTTCAGCATAACGCTTGGAAGCTGAAGGGATCCGGTATGTCTGTACAAAATGACTGCTGTCCAGGGACGCTCCGAAAGCGGAAGCTTCTCTGCGGAATCGCCAAGAGTGAAAAAGATGCAGGGAATAAAGTGAACTTATGTCATGATAACCTTCGTGTTCACGAGCAATTTTACTCATGCGATGACAACAAAATGTCCCGCCACGTACTATCAAAGAACGTTAAACCTGCCTGATAGCTAGCAAACACAGCAAAGGCAGCTGCGCATGCTTTCCTTGAACGCTAGAATCATAGCGAATAAAACAGATTCACTAAAGGCACTTTTGATTCATTATGATCCTCATAATTGTGTGATCACAGAGACCTGACTGCATATGATATACATGAAGATGAAATCGTGCCGCCTGATGATCAGCTATATCGGCGTGCAACGGTTGGACGTGGTGGCGGTGTCGCATTTGTTACGAAGACGTATATTGATATTACCGTCTGTCAGCAAGTAGGCACACATGAAAGCCTGATTGTGAAAATTTGCCTTTTAGGACTGACATTTTTTCTGTGTGCCGTATATCGCCCTCCAGGTGCCCGGTGTTGTCGCCTGCCTTAGTCTCGTCCTGTCTTGCGATTTTGCTCCTCACGATGATTTTTTCATGGATCATTGATATGACCGCCTCAAAGGATTAGCTGGAATAAAGGTTCTGATTACAGGCCATTTTAACTTGCCTTCGATTTAGTGGAACACCTTGAATTATGGCCTAGATATGATGTTTTATCTGAATTTGGAACAGCGTATGCGTGAATTGACTCGTGACACCTTAATATCGATATTTTATTCATCAGCGAAGTATTTCATGGATCAGCAGAGAGTTCGGTAGAGCAAGGAATTTCTGACCACAATTTGATATTTTTTCGCTGGACCTCACAAAGTAAGGCTCGGCATCAAAATAATCGTAGAGTATTTTTTGCTGGTCATCAAAAAGTAAGGCTCAACAGCAAAAGAATCCTAGAGTAGTCAAAGATTTTTTCAGGGCCAATGATGTTACAATTATTGACTACTCGGACAGACAGTTTGGCCATGTGTTGATATTGAAAATTCACGAAAATTTATTGCAATGTCATCAAGTTTTGTGTACCCGTGAACCCTCAAAACATGTTTGCAGCCGACATTACAGTCCTTGGATTACTCTTGACATTATCCATACGAAACGCAAGATCATTATCATTATCCATACGAAACGCGTGATCATTCAATCCTATTTTTGGCGGATGGTTGTGTGGTTTTAAAGCAATTACATCCCCAAATGATCATGCAGTATTACAAGCAACCCTGCAGGCTATTCATGAGTGCTGTATGAGTTGGGGAATGAAACTTAATACTGCAGAAATTGTTCTGTTTCTAGTTAGAAGAAAAAAACAATCTGCACCTTTTCTTGTTTACTTAACCATAACATTATAACAAGAGTAGACGCGTAGAAATACCTTGGCGTCACGCTGACTAATAAGCTAATCTGGTCTCCTCATATATCGACTATTTGCTGTTAAGCTCTTCGAAAGCTATGGTCCTTGGAGGGGAAACTTAAGGGTTCGCCTGTTCAAGCTAACCATTTAGCCTCTAATGTCTGCCTCAGAGAGTAACTAGATTACGCCTCTATTATATTGAATCCTGATGGTAAGAAATATATACTGCGGCTCGAGCGAGTTCTAAGAACAGCTGTACGCTAAATCTTCAGTAAATATAAAATAAACGATTCTCCTTTCTTTTTGATGCAGCAGCATAAAATAGACTCTCTAATGGCGTAGAAAATTCAGTTCGCTAGCATTTTTGCACAACTCCCTGTCAGATAATTTGAAATTAAACTTACCGCATTGCGTAAAGCCACATAGTACCAGAAAGACTGGGCACACGTGCCCTCTCTCTCCGGCTTCGATTTGCGCAACAACAAACTCCTTGAAACGCAGTTTTTTACCAAAACAATTAATGTGTGGAATTCCTTGCCTTCGCACACTTTCGCAGAGAGCGACACTATTAAGGAATTAGAGCGTCAATTTCTCTGTTGCTAATTGTATTACAATTGTAATCAATATTTTGCCTGTATTTTCTGTATATCAAATGCTTTCTATGTGTGAGCCTCCATTTTGTCACTATGCCCCTCCTGCATGGACCCTGTGTATTAATGGTCTGAAGTATCTGCATATAAACTAAAAATTAAATATCAGAGGGCCCAACTAAAATCCTTGTGGTACTGTGTACCCTTAGATCGCCATAATGTTCCCAATTTTGACTGTTCGCTTTCCATTATCAAGGTAATATTTCAATGCACGTGGCAATGACCCCCGATATTCCTAATTTTCCAGCTGATAAACAAGAAGATCTCTGTCAGTATTGTCGAATGCTTGTGTCAAATCCAAAAAAAAAAGGATAGCAGAATTTCATTTTTCTCAGTTTTGAGTCCAGAAAAACTGATAAGTTTTCAGGCAGTGTAATAGTGCTTTGACAAGTTAGAAACATGTATTGAGTACAGGAAAAAGACTAGTTTTTCCTGCAAATGAAGTGATTATTTTAAAGAAATTTGTTCCATAATGTGCGCCAAGAGTACCAATATTGCTTTGGAACTATAATTCTGTACATCATATCATCCTGTTTTACACAGAGGTCGTATTAGAGGACCTTAGTGATTGCTAGGATGACACCTTTGCGTTCGTTACCATTCCCAATTATCTCGGTCTAGCGTTCATGTGGCTTGGTCGTTCGCCTTGGCTGCGACAGGTGGTTTGTGCGAAACACATTGCCAGGCCCCCCACCGGTAAAAAATATAGAAAAAGTGCACGGCGGCCTTGTGCCCGGCCTACTCAAGGGTGTGCGCTTGGAAGAGGCTCCGCAAACCCTGCTGCGTCCTTATTGGGGCGAAACCAGTTTCGTACACCAAAAGCTGATTCGTAATTCAGCTTGTAAAAGATTCCTCGAACTTCAAGACTTCACTCTATCACAGTTCAGCAAATGGGAGTTGCAAACGCGGAAACAAGTTTTGAGATTTCGCCACCAGTATCGCGATCGCTGCAACGCGTTCGTAAAGGTTTTGAAATTACCGTACATTCTCTCACTATATACATATTATTCAATACTCCCCCAGGAAAGCAACTCGCTTGCCCGCTAAACCACGAGCACGCCCTTTAACTATATATACGCTTAATCAATTGTCCTAACCTCGCTAAACATCCCAGGTATATATCTACTGCTTCATATACAACCACTAAAATTGCATTATTGCATAAAAAAGAAGCGTCAAGAATTTCAAAAGTGTACATCCAAAAGTTCACCATCCATATTCAATAAGGTTGTAATCATTTTCTTTCTTTATTTTAAGGAATTATACATAGTCCTGTTTTTATGTAGGTGTGACCCCAGAGCCATAGCGGGAGTTCAGTCAGCAATTACTTAGGTAATTGATAATACAAATGGTGCAAGAGTAGACTTCAGAAAACCAAAGGTATAAGCTGGTCGAAATCTTAAGGAAGCCCCCCCAAGGTGCAACATATTCGCAGTTATGGGCCGATTACTTCTCAGCATGCACCTAACCGAATAAGGCAATTCTTTTTGTCATCCACCCAAGCGCAGTCATATAGAAGTACAGCAAAGCTATACAGATCTCACGGAGACTTCGTAGGTGAAGGAAAATGCCGCTTTGTCCGCGGACGCATTTTTCTTCAACAGCGATGTTTCTGTGAATGTTTTATAGCATTTTGTATAGCTGTATGGCTGCACTTAAGTGCATGGTAATGAAAAATTAGCCTATTAATAAAAAAACTTCTATACCTTTGGGGATTTAACTAAACTCTGAAGAAACACCTTTCCTACTTCGAGTTGGAAATTCTCCCTTCGCCCTATCATCTCATGTGCTAGCAATCTTTGTTAACTCAGTCGATAAAGCGACATGACCGAGAAGGTGGTGGACCCGGTTCGTACCCCGGTCAGTGAAGCATTTCTCAAAAGCTTTTGTATCTAGCTGTACGGTTGCGCTTGGGTGGACGATCATAATTATCTAACATTGCAAAGTCCAAGCTCTGGTTTTGACAGCCAGCTCGATAATATACCCCAATAAAGTCATCCTTTAGATCATATCGAAGAGCGCAGACAAAAAGACTGTACAGGTATGTTATAGCCTTCATATTGTGACGGTCTAGAGGACGGCGAACTGTGCAGCGGTACGGGCAGGAACGCTAGTTCTAGGCCACCTACCATTAAAAACCATGCCTTAGCCGTCTGTCATGCCGTATTTTATTCACCGGCTTGCCTTCACGTAACATTTGTGGCGAGGCGCGGTGTATTACGCCATCGTGGTCCCGGAGCTTCGGTGTCCTGCGTCTGCCGTAGTCATCGCCCATGTGTTCTTGGTCCGCTCCGCACGGCTGTGCCTAAGCCCGCCAGACAAGAATTGACCTCTCTGCTCACCCCAGGCCCGTTCTCCGCCCCGGCCACAAGACACGACGAAATGACGACGCTGCCGCGACCAGTCTCTATACACCCCAGCAACCCGAGATACCGCCTGCAATAAAAACACCGCCCACCTGCCTGTGCCCTTGGGAGCGGTCCATGGGCCTCGACGGTGGGCCTTAGGTGACCTGTGGCCCGAAAGCTTTGTGGGCAGTGCCCATCAGCGGATTGTCTCATCCACCATGGTGGGAAGCGCTTCGCCTCCTTTTCTATTTAACCATTCGTCACAACCTCGCGATATACTGCATTTCATACTGAGTGCTGTTCGTCACGTGCGCAATCGGCAACTATCTCGGTGGCCCCGGGTAGTGTGACGATCCAAAAGACGAAGAACCTCGGAGTGGCACGGGCAGGAGTGCTCGTGCCATGCGTCTGCAATTAAAAATCTTACCATAGCCATCAGTCGTGTACTTAACTGATCGACTTGCCGTCACGTAACAATAGTGATACGAGGTGGCAAGCAAAGGAACAGCATGACATGGTGAAAGATCAAAATATTGTCACCGACAAACGTAGGAGGACGCTGGAAGCACAACCGTTTACTGGGGCGAGGCTTGCCGAACAGCCGCGCACATTCGAGAGAAAGAAGACGTTCGGCCACGCGCTGGGAGACAGGTTCCGCCACAAGGTGGCGCCGGCAGAATGTCAGCAATGGGGCATTGCCTCCCTCCCTTCCAAGAGGCATCGTCTCGAAGCCGCTCGCGAGGGGAAAAAAACATACGCAAGGCTTCCAGGTAGCGGCACGAAAGTCTTCGTGGAAAGGGGCTAACGGGAGTAATACGGCTTCATTCGCGCCACGTGGACTACTTCGGATGTCGGTTGTCGGGACGACCGGACAGTTCCTTGAGGAAGCACCTCGTAGGTCAGCGCGCTGAGGCGGCGTAACACCTGTTATGGACCAGAGTAACGGCGAAGAAGCTTCTCACACCGCCGCCGCAAACAGATCGGACTCCATATGCAGACTTGGTCACCGGGTGTGTAAATCACCTCCCTGCGGCGGAGGTTGTAGCGCTCGGCGTCGCGTTGTTGTTTGCACCGGATTCTCTTTCGAGAAACTTGGCGAGTGGCTTCGGCGTCACGAACAAATTGTTCAGCGTCGACGACAGAAGAGGGAATAGCATCCGTAAGAATCATGGCGTCCAGCATGGTCAAGGCTTCGCGACCGTGCACCAAATGGAACGGAGTAAAGCGCGTCGTTGGTGTGTTGTACGCGAACGTGATGTAAGGCAGTATCCGGTCCCAGTTCGCATGGTCATCGTCGACATACATAGAAAGCATTTCGGCAATTGTGTTGTTAAGCCGCTCAGTGTCCGTTTCTTTGTGGGTGGTAAGCTGTAGTCTAGCGATGGCTGGTGCCACTGAGTCGAAGTGCCTCGCTCGTAAGCGCCGACATAAACGCTGTGCCCCTGCCAGTTAATACGACTGTTGGGGCTCCGTGACAAAGCACAATGTTCTGAATGAAAAAAATGTGCAACTTCAGCGGCGGCGCCACGGGGAAGGGCCTTGGTCTCACAGTAGCGGATAAGATAGTCAGTTGCAACAGCAATATAACGATTACCCATGAAAGACGCCGGAAATGGGCCAAGTAATTCCATGCCGACCTGTTGAAATGGGAGGCGCGGGGGATCGATAGGCTGCAGGAGCCCGGCTGGTTTAGTCGGCGGCGTCTTCCGGCGCTGACACTCACGACAGGTTCGCACATAGCGATGGACAACCGCAGCAAGCCTGGGCCAGTAGTACTTGTCGCGTATGCGCGCGAACGTGCGGGAAAACCCGAGGTGGCCCGAGGGAAGGTCGTCGTGGCACTCACGCAGAACTTCGTCACGAAGCGTTGTAGGCAGTACAAGCAGATAGACTGTGTCCGTTGGGCCGTAGTTCTTTTTGTAGAGGACACCATCGCACAACCAAAACGATGACAGTCCGCACTTGAAGAGTCGAGGGGGTGAAGGAGTGGTTCCTTCGAGGTACTCGATGAGGGGAAGCAGTTCGGAGTCGTCCCTCTGTTGGCGGGCAAGGGTGGGTGTGGTGACAGCACCGATAAAAGCGGAATCGTCGTCGGACTTGTCCGTAGGGCAGGGAATAGGAGCGCGGGAGAGACAGTCAGCATCACTGTGTTTCTGGCCGGACTTGTGCACGATGGTGACAAAATTTTTGTAACCGAAGGCTCCATCGAGCAAGCCGCCCCGAGGGATCTTTCAGGTTCGCCAGCCAACACAGTGAATGATGGTCGCTCACGATTCGAAAGAGGCGGCCATACAAGTACGGTCGAAATTTCGTGACTGCCCACAGCAGAACCAGACATTCCTTTTCCGTGGTGGAATAATTGACTTGGGAACGGGAGAAAGTGCGACTGGCGTAAGCAATCATGTGCTCTAGACCATCCTGCCGCTGAACAAGGACCGCTGCGAGACCAATGTTACTGGCATCAGTGTGCAGTTCCGTGTCGGCCTCTTTGTCGAAGTGGCCAAGCAGAGGCTCTCATTGGAGACGGGACTAGAATTCCGTGAAGGCGTTTCCTGGTCCTCGCCCCAGAAGAAGGGTTCGGCGTCTTTCGTCAGGCGGGTCAGAGGCTCTGCTAGCTTGGAGAAATTGTGAACAGACCCGCGATAGTACGCGCAGAGGCCAAAGAAACGACGCAGGATCCGTTTGTGTGTTGGCTTAGGGAAGGCAGCTACGGCGGCCGTCTTTTCGGGGTCTGGACTAACACCTTGAGCGCTGACAATGTGACCAAGAAACTTTAGCTCATGAAACGCAAAGTGACATTTTTCTGGCTTGAGAAAGAGACCAGCGGAACGTATGGCCTCGAAAACAGCACGCAAGCGTTTCAGGTGCTCATCGAACGTGTCAGAGAAGATCACGACATCGTCGAGATATACGAGGCACGACAGTCACTTCAGGCCAGACAGCACGGTGTCCATCATTCGTTGGAATGTGGCAGGGGCCGAGCACAAGCCAAAAGGGAGCACTTTAAACTCGTACAAACCGTCAGGAGTAATAGAGGCGGTCTTCTCTCGGTCGCGTTCGTCGACCTCTATTTGCAAATACCCACTGCGGAGGTCAAGGGACGAAAAGTAGGCGGCATGGCGCAGGCGGTCTAGGGAGTCGTCAAAGCATGGCAGAAGATACACATCTTTTTTCGTGACGTTATTGAGGCATCTGTAATCCACGCAGAACCTGAGGGTGCCATCTTTCTTCGTGACGAGGACAACAGGCGATGCCCAGGGGCTCGTGGACGGTTTTATGACGTTGTCCTGGAGCATTTGTGTAAATTGATGGCGGATGGCGTCATGTTCTTTTGAAGACACGCGATAAGGACGCTGGTATATTGGTCTTTGGTTGTCAGCAACGATAATTCGGTGCTTGGTAAGCGGCGTCAGTCGCACCATGGAAGTTGATGCAAAACAGTCGCGGAAGGAAGAGATTAGGTGTTCCAAGCAGTGTTTCTGACTGGCCAAGAGGTGCGGGTTTACGTTGGTCGGAATGGCTGTAGCCGTTGCATCGTCGATGTCTGGCGTGGTGGACAAAGAGCACTGCCTGGAACACTCTTCTTCTTCTTCTTCATCATCATCATCATCATCATCATCATCAGCCTTACTACACCCACTGCAGGGCAAAGGCCTCTCCCATGTCTCTCCAATTAACCCTATCCTTTGCCAGCTGCATCCACCCTTTGCCTGCAGACTTCTTAATCTCATCCGCCCATCTAACCTTCTGCCGCCCCCTGCTACGCTTACTTTCTCTTGGAACCCACTCCGTTACCCTTAAAGACCAGCGGTTATCTTGCCTTCGCATTACATGCCCTGCCCAAGCCCATTTCTTTCTCTTGATTTCGACTAGGATGTCATTAACCCGTGTTTGTTCCCTCACCCACTCGGCCCGCTTCCGATCTCTTAACGTTACACCTATCATTTTTCTTTCCATGGCTCGCTGCGTTGTCCTTAACTTAAGTTGAACTCTTTTCGTTAGCCTCCACGTTTCTGCCCCGTAGGTTAGTACCGGTAAGATTATGCTTTTGTACACTTTCCTCTTGAGGGAAATTGGTAAACTGCCACTCATGATCTGCGAGAATTTGCCATACTCTTCAAGCTCGCCAAAATAAGCGATGACCACTGTCTTCGTTAAATACTGCGGTTCACGGGTAATGCTAGTGACTAAGATGTCAGTGCGACCGTTGGCAAGTTCTACTAGGCCTCGAACGACACAGACTTGCCGAACGAATAGCAGCGACACGTTCGCTTCAGCGATGCCAAGAGTGCCGGTGCTGTCATTACACTCGACTGTGACGAACTTGCTGGCTCGCGGAGGGATTATTCTGTAGTCGTCACATACGCGCAACATTACTCTGCTGGGCTCGGTGTTGGTGTCAACAGCTCGCTGGGGGGAAAATGACACCATGAGCTCCCGAAGATCAATGACCGCACCATACTTTTGAAGAAAATCCATGCCCAGAATGAGATCTTTCGAACAGTCACGTAATACGGCAAAGGAGCCAGTGAAAGTAAGACTCCGGATCTGGATGCGACAGGTGCAGACGCCGATCGGCGTCACTACATGGCCACCAGCGGTGCGGATCACGGGTCCACACCAAGGCGTCAGAACCTTAGGGAGGGTTGTGGCGAGCTGCCTGCTCATCACAGAAAAATCAGCGCCGGTATCGACGAGTGCGGTCACTTCATAACTGTCGGCGGTTACAAAACTTTCAGCAGCAACTAATCGTTCGCAACACGTCGGATCGGGTCGTCTCCGCTAGGGCCGTCGCGTCAAATCGTCGGGTGGAGGGTGTTGACTCTGTGCAGTGGCGGCAGCCCTACCCCCGGAGGACGCCGTGTTCAGTTTTACCGGCGAGGGGACGTTCGTCTGAACTGACCAGAGGATGAGGGCCTACTCGAAGCAAAGCGCCTCGGGGACGGTGATCGCGATTGGCGCCGCTGCGAGGTCGTGGGCAGCACCCGAGTGGCCAGGTACTCCTCTATGTCCTGCGGTCTTTCACCATGGCGTGGTCAAGGTGCGTCCGGTGGGAATCCTCTCAAACCCATCAGCCGGTACGGGCAATTCTGCAGAATATGGTCGGGCTACTCGCAGTGGTAGCAGAGCGGGCGATTGATGGATGTTCGCCATACGTGCGCTTTGCTGAAAGGAGGGCGCAGCTCCTGCTCCTGCTCGATGGGACGCAGGTAACGAGGGGGTGGTCGTGATTCGGCAACGGGGCGTAACGCTTGCGGCGCGGGGGCAGGTCGGCGCAGGGCATCGCTCTATGTAATCACGTGCGGCTCCGATAGTGATGCTGGTGATGGCTGCACCGCTCGGCGAATTTCTTCACGGTGGGCATCGCCTGTAGAAGGTGTACATGCCGACGGAGCATCCAAGTGGAGGTGTCGCAGTTCTTCGCGAACAATGCTCCGCATAAGCTCTCGCAGCGCCTCATCCCCGGGGCCTGGCAAGGACGTGCAGTAGTGAGCGGCTGCTAAATTTGCCTGACGGCCGTATTGGGCACTCCGTTCCTGCAATGAACGTTCCATGTTCGTAGCTTCCTTGGCGAAGGCGGCGACGGTTCTCGGAGGGTCGCGCGTGAGGCCAGCAAACAGCTGCTCCTTTACCCCACGCATAAGGTGCCGCACCTTTGTAGCTTCGGGCATGGCCGGGTGGGCCCGATTGAAGAGGCGGGTCATGTCCTCAATAAACATGGCCACGCTCTCGTTGGACTGCTGTGACCTGGGGCGAAGGGCAATTTCAGAATTTTCCTTTCGCTCGTTCGAGCTGAATGTGGCGAGCAGCTCACGGCGAAAAGCTGTCCAATTAGAAAAGGATACCTCGTGGTTCTCGAACCACGTTTTAGCCGAGTCTTGCAGTGCGAAATAAACATTCATCAGCTTCTGCTCGTCGTACCATTGGTTGAACGCAGCAACACGGTCAAAACTGGTCAACCAATCTTCAACATCCTCGAACCGGTCGCCGTGGAAGGATTGTGGCGACCGAGGTGCGACGACGAACGGCGGAGCACTGCCGGAGTACTGACCTGTATGGCTGCCAGTGGTGGAAGTCACAGTTCGCATTGCGCTTTTCAGTGGATCAAACTCGAGCTGCAGGCCTCGCAGGCGACGGCTGGCTTTGTGAACAGGCGTGGCGTCCGCGCGTCGGGGAGAAGCGTGAAGGATCTCGACGGGGTCAGCGTACATGGGATGGTACCCCGCACCTCCACCAAATGTCACCGACAAACGTCGCATGGCGCGGGAAGCACAACTGTTTACTGGGGTGAGGCTTGCCGAACAGCCTCACACATTCGAGAGAAAGAAGACGTTCGGCCACACGCTGGGAGACAGGTTCAGCCATAAGGTGGCGCCGGCAGAATGTCAGCAATGTGGTAATAAGATTTAATGGCTGCGGGCCCAGCGTGAGAGCTCCGTCCCTTGCCACTACCCTTTTCATCGTCTTCCTAACATTAGCCGGGGCCTCCAAATGATCGTCCCGATCGATTGCTTGAATTCTGAATGGTGAGTTGACGATGAGCATGACCAAAATGAGTAGAAGATAAAAGGCTTGCCACCAAGATAAACAAGATTATCTGATGAACGCTTGACCCCGGAGCTTCAGGTACAGCGGTAGGTCACCCACAGCCGAATGACGAGAGTAATGAACTCGCCGGACAGCTTGGGCGGGGTTGCCGTCTTGGTTCGTGTCGTCGTCGCGTCATAGTGCGTCTGGTCCTGGTCGTGGTGTTTCGCGGTCGGGGCTGGGGACGGGGCGGGGGAAGCAGGTGGTCGGTCCTGGCGAGGTCGATCTGCGGTTGAACCGGGCGGTGGAGTCCAGGTTCCTCGACAGACGACGAAGGCGAACAGAAGGCTGCGATGCTCCAGGGACCAGGATAACAATGAGGAACCCGCACCTCCACCAAATGGTACGAGGCGGCAAGCCAAGAAGCAGGACGCCATGAAGACCGATGAAAAGAAATAGGAACTGACTTAGCTCGGCTATGCCAGGATATACGTAGCGAAAGGTACGTTTCCCCGGCTCAGCTTGTTGTGATCACTGTATGTTTAGCAATGAGAGACATGGGGTATACACATCTTTTATTCACTTTGCTTGACAGAGACGAAGACTGCCCGATGATCTGTGAAGTAGCATGCAGGGATCTCAATTTTGTCTATACAGTATGTTGATTTGGTAGAGTCTCTTTGGTATACAAGGTCTATAGTAGCTCCGCATTGTGTAGTCTGGACATGAAGGCCCGAAACTAAATAATGGTCCAACATTTCTTTCATACACTGACTAAGAGAGTCCTGCTTCCTGCTGAGATCACCCAAAGTCACAAACAACTGTGAAACCATTCCGTAGGCGCTGGTATACACGTGGCAACGACAACAATCATCTGCCTGACAGATGTTCCCGGTGCCACGTAGACTCCTTGGATGGTAATGCAGCTCTCCAGAAGCTGAACACAACAGGCTTCACCATTATTCACCGCGATCGAAGAGAGATGTCTGGCGGCGATGATACCTTGTTTCACGTACACACAGAGTTCAGTGTTCTTATTTGGTCCAAGCCAACTGCCAGACGACAACCTCAGCATCGGAAGAGTTAATCTTCTCTTGTCTATACCGCCGTTTAGCAGCGGCTGGACTCTTCTTCTCTTTATGCATGTCAAACGTTGTGATACAGACGCCCAGTACATCTCCCCCTGTTATACGCAAAGCTGCGCATGAAAAGCGCGGTTCGGGTAATAGAGCGGCGTGCGGTGAGGCGGCGACGAAGAATGCGGCGTAGGTATGGGGTTTTCTCGTTACCATGGTATCGGCGCATGCGCACCACTGCTCATCCCCGTGACATCACGCTCAGCTCCGACGGTGGAGCAGGCGCCCGGACGCGGCGACGGTGAAGCGCACGCCGCCCCTTGCTCCTCTCCGGTTGCCATGGAACGGCGCATACGCACAACTGGCCTATCCCATGCACCGCGAAATGCTCGACTGGTAGCCCTGTGTAGCTCTTGCTACAATATGATTTAATGGCTGCGGGCCTAGCGTGAGCGGTCCGTCCGGCACTACTGCCCGCTTCTTCGTCTTCATAACAATATATTAGAACAAAGCGGGCCGCCGTGGTCGCTTCTTGGTTACGACATTCGGCTACTCACGCGAAAGACGCGGGTTCGATCTCGGCCGTGGTGGTTGAATTTTGATGGAGGCGAAATTCTAGAGGCCCGTGTACTGTTCGATGTCAGTGAACCTTTTCAACCCCTGGTAGTCGAAATTTCTGGAGCCCTTCACTACGGCGTCCCTTACAGCCTGAGTCAGTTTGGTAGGTAAAACAACATAAAACAAAACCATTACTTCAAAGCATGCGACTCACTGACAATATCAAAATTATAAGCATTGCGAAACTAGGACGAAGTAGTGGGGTAGGTAAGGGTGCAGAAAAAACTGGAGGACACTTAAGCTTAGCCTTTAATAATGAGAACGCGACTGCATGTTGCAGCGCTGCCATGGAGTCCAGAGAACGTCGTCACCCGTTCAGCACGACGCCCTGCCCGTTGGACAAATCGCTCGGTGTCACTAGGAGGCCTCTGAAACCAGCCCATCCGCTGCCTGTATATATATTACCAACGGGCTGCAGTGAAGCTGCTCTCTGAAATGGCCGTTGTGCGCCGCCGTTGTGGATGTGGTTTCACTTTGCTTCCACGGCAATATCTTCGTAGCCCTTGGCCGCCGTCGTCGCTATCTCCGACAGTCACCGTGCCCTCCCCTAGATTCAGTACATGATGCCCGATCAAACCATCGCAGCGCTGAGCGGGCTCGGCGGCACTACAGACATGGATCACCCTATCTGCCTTCGCTTCTTCGTTACGGAGGTAATGGACTATCACAACCTGTACGCCAAGCCCTCCAGTAACCGCTGTCTGTTTGTGCGGCCGAGCACACGGCGATCTATAGCTATGTTTTATGAATGTTCCCGCATGTTGTTCAAACTACTAGTGCTGGCCGGGGATGTGGAAACAAACCCCGGGCCTCCCCCTCCTCTGCTGCTGAAAATTCCAAAGATATACTTGCCGCGCTGACAGCTTTACAATACGGGCAGTCAACAATTCCTGAGCAGCTGGGCTCTATCAAGACCACCCTTGATGAGCATGAGAAAGCATTTGCGCACCTAAACACTAGGCTTGCGAAGATTGAGACAGATTTCCAGTCTATTTCAAATGTAAGGTCTCAAATTGACAGTATACAAAGCATTACCGCCCACTGCTCAGCTCAGGTATCTACTTTGACTGCCCGAATGGATGACCTTGAAAACATGTCTCACCCAAGCAATTTGGTGTTCTATGGGCTGAAAATGCGGAAGACGAAAGCTATAGTGAATCTGAAAAATTAATAGTTGAACACTGCTAGGAGAACCTGAAAATAACCACTGAAAGCAATAATATTGAGCGTGCGCATCGTTTAGGAACATTAAAACAGAAAACCACCGCCCAATCATCGCTAAATTTCTGCATTTAAAGTACAAAGAACGTGTTTTATAATCAGCGTATCAGCTTAAATCAACTGATTACGCAATCAGTGAAGATTTCTCCCCGAACACTCCACTCGCAAGTAAACGCCTCATTGAATTTGCGGAACCTAACCACATCTCCTACAAGCTCCGTCACAATAGGCTAGTCTCTAATGATAAAACGTACATCTTTGCTCACACCGCTGAGAAAGTGCTCGAAAGTTATTCATAGCAGCCACCAATTCCCACCAACAGCAATGTAAGGTTCAAAAATGATCATCTGTCGTTTTTCTACACTAACATTAGCATTATAATACCCAAGCGTGATTCCTTATGTAGTCTTATAAGCTCATCATCCAGTAACGTTGTTCTGCTAACGGAAGCATGGCTAAATTCGTCATTCTTAGATTCCGAAATCCTTTCCGAACTTCCTGACTTTATATAGTCCGGAAAGGCAGACCTGACGGCTGCCGTAGCAGCGGCGATCTTATCGGTGCCAAGCGCCTCTTAAATTGTTCCATTGTTAACGTAATAACCTCGTTTGAAATGATTTGGGTGTGCTCTCATGCTTCACCTCCTCGCGTACTCATCCGTATATGCTATCGACCGCCTGATATGGACAGTTCATTCATAACGGTCTTTCATGACACGCTCGATTCGCTAATCTCATCTTATCCCCGCACCTCTATTTTGCTTTTCGGCGATTTCAACGTTAAGTCCATAGATTGGAATGATATGCCCCAGACCTTAACAAAAAGTCAGGCATCTAGTGAATTCCTAAACACATGCTTAACTATCGGCCTATCTCAAATTGTTTCTGAGCGCACCGGCACGACTGACCATACATCAAATATTCTTGACCTTATTTTGACTACTCACTCGGACAAATTCTGGGCTCCTTCATACATTACAGGCCTTAGTGACCACGCTGTACTTCACAATACCTTTTCTACGAGCGTTACCAAAATTCCTAAATTCAAAAACATTACTAAGCTATACGACAAAGCAGACTACATTAGCTTGAATCGGGATCTTCTTGTTTTTCATAACCATTTTGCTTCTACCTACCACTTACGTTCTACATAGTCCAACTGGTCTTTCTTCAAATCATAATTACTGCGTTTGATTCGACTTTACATCCCTACCATCAGCATAACAGAGCGAAAACTTTCTCCATGGTTTAATATTAATCTAATGGGTTTAAATAACAAGAAAAAGCGCCTTTTCCGTTCTGCGAAGTTATCTAACACCAAATGCGCCTGGAACAAATACCACACTTCTGCCAAGCAAAATTCCGATCTCGCTACCCAAACTAAACTTCAGCTTTTTTCCACTACCCTCCCTGAAATGTTACAAAGCAAACCTTAGCGCTTCTGGAGAACAATAACCGCTGATGTAGATAATATTATTTATCTCATTGACAGCACTGGCTCACCAGTAGGCGTATCCGACATACCCCATGTCTTGAACCATGCATTCTCTTCAGTTTTTACTAATGAAACAAGTCATGATGTTCCTGAGCCTGCACCAACGGACGGATTCACCGTCAACGCACATGGTATTGTTAAAATTATTGACTCGCTCAAATGTTCATCTTCCTGCGGTATCGATGGAATTAATTCTTAAGTCTTAAAGAATACTAAAAACGTTTAATGTCTTATTCTTTGAGTCGCTTGATACCGGCTCCGTTCCACATGACTGGCGAATTGGGAAGGTCATTCCAGTTTTCAAGAAAGGTTACAGATCATCCCCAGGTAATTACCGCCCCAGTTCGCTAACCAGTGTATGCTCTAAGATCACGGGAGACGTCAGTTACTCTCATGTCACATTTCTAAGATCGGTAAACTTTTTTCATCCAAACCAACACGGATTCCGGAAAGAGCACTCATGTGAAACCCAATCAGCCTTGTTCCTGCATGATTCATTCCTATCTTGACAGCATTATTCCAACTGATCCACTATTTCTAGACTTCAAGAAAGCTTTATATGAAGTACCACATTTCTGCCTCTTAGTTAAGATGTCTCTGTCAAACATTCATCCTAGTGTCTTGAACTGGATTCGAAGCTTTCTAACTGACCGCATGCAATTTGTTTCCGCTAATGGCTTCTCATCATCTTACTCACACGTTCTTTTCGGAGTACCCCAAGGCACAGTCCTTGGCCCCTTGTTCTTTCTAATACACATTAACGATTCGCCTTCCACAGTAACATCTAGCATCCGCCTTTTCGCGGATGACTGCGTACTCTGCCGCCCCATAACCGACTCCTAAAATGCTTACATCCTTCAAAATGACCTGAATACCATACAGCGTGGTGCATTACGTGGCTAATGTCCTTAAATACTACAAAGACTGTACAAATTTCTTTTCACCGCCGCAGGAAGTATACTCCGCCTACTTATAAAGTTAACCATACTGCCATTATTTCCACTAACTCTTTCTTGGTATAAACCACCCTAGTGACTAATTGTAGTCTTGCCACATTAACCACTATTATAGTCTTGCCACATTAACCACATAATAAATTCATCTAATCGAGCTGTTGGGTATCTCCGTCGTAACCTGCGCATGGCACCTTCTTCATTAAAATTACTAAGTTACAAAACATTTCTGCGACCTAAACTTGAATACGCTTGCGCAATATTTGACCCCCATCAGTATAACCTTATCCCAGCCCTTGAATCTGTTAACAATCACGCCACTCGCTTTATTCTTTCAAAGTACTCGCGATACTGTAGAATATCCGCCATGAATTTCCAACTACAACTTCCTTTTCTTGCTTCCCGTCGCCGAATTTCACGCCCCTGCCTTTATCACAGGTTTTTCCAGTGTTCACCCCGTGACAGTCAGCTCAATCTACCAGTACGTCGGACACCCCACACCGGCCATCGAAACAGCGTCATCCCGCATCGTGCCCGCACTTCTACATTCCAGAAGTCATTTTTTTGTGCACACAGCTCGCGACTAGAATGACCTTCCCTGCGACTTAGCGCTGATCCCTGATCCTGCCCATTTCAAGACTGCAATCGAGGAAGCCATGTCATCGTAATGGTTCGCACGTAACATTCATGTGAACTGCCGTTCTTGCGCCCAACAATCATGTAAAGTCCCGCCAGAGGCTTTTGAAGTTAAAATAAATAAAATAATAATTGCTGTATGTTCTATTCGCGGCGGTTGGCGTGCGGATTATGCCTATTAAATCAAATTTAATTTCTGAATCTCAGTGTGGGTTTCCGCGAAAAACGCTTGCGTCGTCAACGTTAATATTTTTTTTTGTGTGTAAATACGGGTGCTCCTCACCTGTTACAAAATTGAAAACATGTTGATTTTCGCAGCCTGCATGGCAGTCTTTCTCCCGTGTTCCCCAGATCTCTAGCATGGTAGCTTTAAAGGTGTTATACCACCGTCTGTGTAGGGAGGATGCGGAATGTTAACCCTAAGCGCGACTAAGGCGTTCGTTCCACACTCGCGACTGCGCGCAACTCTACCGCGATTCCGAGATCTATTGTCACGTGGGGAGCGAGTCACAGAAAATGTGCCTTTTAGAACGAGCTTTGACTTGTCGCAGGCGAAATTGCTATGATAACTGCATTGAATGTTGTTATCAAAATAACACCAGATTCTTTAACTCCGTAGTTTATAAGATAGTGCGAATTGTTTCCGTGAAACACAGTCATGGAAGGAATACATTTCTGATCGGGTTTTACGTTTGTGAATATTGATCCAGCACGGGCATCTGAAGCATTCCTTGAACGCATTCGAGGGAGTAGCGTAGATGAGTCATCAAGAGAATTTAACATCTATCCGCCCCTTAACAAACTCTGCGGTTGGCACCAGTAATCACCTCGAAATTTTAAGCCAAACCCTTGGCCAGGCTCACTTCTGCAGTAGGGAATAAAGTTAACGAAAAAAAGTACGAAATAAAATTCTTCTCTTTCATGCAGCGTGAAATTTGTAACGACCAGGCAATAAAGCCGCGGCGTGCGCACCGCTCCGAGGAGTCAAGGTTAAAATTTTCGGTCTGAAGCCGGCTAAAAAGATACATAACGCGCATTAAAAACTTCTATACATTTTCGCAGTCACTGACTCACTCGTTAAGCGACATATTTACATAATTTACCGCAATCTTTACCTCTCTCGATAGCGAAAGAAGAGCATCACAAACAGTATTTCCGCGAAAATGTAGTGCTAGATCAAATATACATTATGGGGAGCCTCAATTTGCTGAAAAATGTTGAATATACAAAATCAACCCAAATCGTAGGCTAATAAAAACTCTGCGGTATTGAGGAGCACGCGGTGCGGTTTCAATGTTAATGTCGCAACCGCTCACGTTTAGTGCTTTCATTGCTAGAACGAGAAGTTGATAAATGTGGGTCGTGGTAGAGTCACGCCTGTCGCATCACTTTCTAGTGGTTGTGTTTAATAATACAGCGTGAAAAAAAGACGAAATTTTGGCGCGCTCATGTTCGCCAGCGTACACATCGGGCCGGCGAGCGAGCGATGGCCTGCGAAGCGTACCGTGCGCAGCGTGTACAGCCAGCGGGCGAGGATAATCGAGGCGGAAAACGCGGGAGTGGAGGAGAGTGTCGCTACTTTCAGTATCAAGGGGCTTTATAAGCTTATGGCAGTCGAAATGTTGTGTTGTGTTGTTTGGTTCATGGTTTATGTGGATTTAACGTCCCAAAGTGACCCGGGCTATGAGAGACGCCGTAGTGAAGGGCTCCGGAAGTTTCAACCACCTGGGGTTCTTTAACGTGCACTGACATCGCACAGTACACAAGCCTCTAGAATTTCGCCTTCATTGAAATTCGACCGCCGCGGCCGAGATCGAACCCGCGTCTTTCGGGCCAGCAGCCAAGCGCCATAACCACTCAGCCACCGCGGCAGCTTCCAGGTCAACTTTCATTCATTTCCGAGCCTTCGAGGCGTGGATTGCGCGTGCTCGCCTCGCATTCTAAGAGACCTGGGTTTTGTTCTCCCATCTCCTAAATTTTTTTATTTGGAGGTTCCCGTATTACAACGAGAACGCCAACACCACCGACACCGACTTTTCTGCGACCCAAGCTGTTTCTATAGCAGCCGCACATCCGCACAAACTCTATGGCAGCCACACAGCCACCACACTCTTCTAACGGAGAAGTGATAACACCACATACAGCATCGACGCCACACCGGCACCCAATATTTCTTTAGTACTATTCACCGCGCGTTTAGAGCAGGTATTCAGAGAACTAGATTGGGAATAGTTGGACTTAAAGGTTCATCTGGAATACCTTAGTAATATTTGATTGGTTGATCACCTTGGCTTGACAGGTGAACGGGCAAAATTAAAAAAAAATAGTCGAGGGCATATATTCGTGCAAAGCAGAAAAGTGAGTTAAAAAAGGAACAAGGAGTAATCTATAATTCAGCAGTTTTGGAAGGGCGCAGCAGTTTACATTATGCAGAAAAGCATTCGATGTTCTCAGGAAAAGCATCTACATAAGCAGGTTGTACCCGTTTACCTGTGCCATGGCAGTGAAATGAATAGGTAAATATGATTTGCTCAGGATACTTTTACCAGCTAATCTCAGATAATGGTTGGCAGCTTGACAGCGTCACTCAGGAGCGAAATAAAGTTCAATTACATTTTGGCAGCACACGGGCAAGGGGCGCAAACTTCGAGCCTCAGCAATACATTTAAATTAAATAGACGACTATAAAAGGGAATGTTGATCGTTTCACAATAAAAGACACGGAGTGACCAGAATGGTTCAGAAAAGAAACTCCGCGTAATATCTGAATCTAAATTATGAAGAAAAAGTGCGAGAAGTGCATATGATTCGAAGGCAAGGCAACCGGTGGTCTTTTAACGTAATCGAATGCATTCTGAGAGACGGCAAGAAAAGCAGAGCTGGTAGAAAGTCAGGCGGGCTGATAAGATAGGAAGTTTTCTCGCATACGGTGGTCACAGCTAGCACAGACCAGGATTGTTTTGTGGAACATGTAGATAACGTTGTCGAGCGATGTACGTGGTTAATTGTGGTGTTTATGTCAGCTGAGGCCAAGCAGAAGGCCACAATGTGTTCCCTTAAGCGCAAGACAAGGTGTGATACCGAAAAATGAGGAATAAATTTATTCCCGGTCCAGGCCTATCATCGCTCGAAAATGCACGGTCATGTTGCACTGACGCTTAGTTCCGTGCTTTTCCACCAGAAAGTTTCAATTAGTAGCCATGCTATCTCGCCGCAAAAGCTCATTAGAAACTAGCATGTGCTTTCTGACGTCCACCAGGTTCTGCAGAGTGCGACAGCAAGTGTTGGAATTGGCCTACATCTTAATTGAAATTCTTTGTTCGACTGATTAAGCCGAAGCCAAACTATGAGCCAAATATAGTGCCGAGGCTTTCCCACCGTTTTGAACTCGTTTCAAACGTCTAATATCACGAGAGTTAGCGTCAAAAAATAGATCATTAATTACAGCTCCGTTGCGGTGATATTCACCTGCAGCATGATTATTCCCAGAAAAAAATTAAAAGATAGTAAAAAAGAAAGAATAACTTGTTGCTTTCAATGTCCGCTGGTGGTATGCTTCTTCTTAGTATTATCAAATTATGAGTTGCCTCCTAAGGTTGTAGCACTGGGAACATAAGTGTCACCTATGGGCCAGTCCTAGGAGGCAATGCGTACGATACAAATATAGTGTTTTTAATTAAAAAAATGGTTCAGCGGTCAATAAAATTTGAACGTCATAGACATAAACACAGCACTGCTCATTTTTCCGCTGCCTTTTTTACGATTTGTCTTGTCGCCTGTATTGCACGACATTTTTCATGCGTCCACTTCGGGCATCAAACTATTCGTTTACAGTCCCTAACGTTATCTATGCTGTGTCTCTCATCACATTACATTATTTCTTGCTCCTGGTTTGTAGTCAGTCCTTTTTTTCTTTGATATAACACGCACACCCAGAGTCTGATTGCCTTGTCATCAATATTATTTAGAATAACGGTTCTAAAAGAAAATAAAAATAGCTTCTATATTGATCCAGTGAATCAATGTACCAAGCTGGCCTAGAGAATATTATCTTCGACCTGTGCTACCAAGCCTACCTGATGAAAATGTCTCTTTTTCAAAACCAGAACATCATCTCTGTAGAAGAAACATTGCACTATGCTATCAACCCAGACTCAAAGAAATGAGATCTTAAGAGAGACACAACCAATCTTTTTCTGTGATATGAGCAGTTGCTTTAAAATTGGGGCGTGTTCTTACGTTTCTAGTACGTACTAATTCGACACGACAAACCAATACTCAGAAGCTACAAGGTATCACGAGAGAGCCACCACAGCCTGAGAAGACGGCGAAGTAGATGGCAAAGGTTCATACTTTATTCCAGCTCTATATATTCTCAGCGGTTGATTCCTTGTTGCCTTATGTTCTCCTCACAAGTAAAGCTCAAACCTTCGCGGGGTATGCAGAAACAGGCAACGTCATTCATAAATTGATAGAAAAGGAAATGAATGTCGTACTGGTGTCATTTTCGTCGGGTTGGGACAGTGTGGATTCAGCGTGGTCGCAGATACTGCCAGTCAAGCACACCAGGTGGGTGTTCCAGGATGAGTGGTTCAGTGAGTTTCTAGGCTCCAATGCACGGCAGGGATGGAGAACAATCGCAATTGTAGCCAGCCTTAAAGTAGGAATCGGGCGTTTCCAGCGCCTTGTTTTGTCTAGATACGGCTATTTTGCTTCTGTTCACTGGGTGCTCATTCGCGACATTGCTGTAGTGAAGACTGAATGGATTCATTACAGAAAGTTGTCACCACCTCTCAAGTTGTCTGTGCTTGGCGTTTCTGGCAGCAGAGTGATTAGCGCTTTCATTTTCTCTGATCACTTGAAGCGTCACCTTTTCTTGCCAGAAAAGTACCTTCTTCGTGAAACCTCTTTGGTACACTTCACATGGAGGCAAGAAACAAACCGCTTATCGGGCCGTCAACTCAAGCTCGGTTGCCTGCAGCTCTCTCGATACAAGGGTCTTGGGAAAGAAAACTTACAGATGCCATCTTTCTGCGACAGGGTGAACTTTCGCTTCTTTCGGATGCTCCTCATAGGCAGAAATGTATCTGTCTACTCTCGAACCCATAGAAGTGTTTCAAGTGCGACGTACTCTCTGCTTGGTGGATGGACCGATGTCATGTTGGGATACGCTGGGCTCCAGGGTGACGTACTGCACCTCCTCTCTTTCGCGGATGTCGACGTAGGTTACGACACGTTTTATGCCAGAATGAACGCCACCCGCTCAATATCGGTGTTCGCTGTTCTCTCATACTCCAATTGGGCTGTAGCCCTAACGGTGTTTTCCGTAGTCACTTGTGCTCTTGTCCTTGCATCACTAAAACGTTCTCACACGTGGGAAATGTTCGGTAGCAATGCGACTATGGAAGCAGTTTTTCTTGTGGCACCTCTTCTAGCAACTGGCTTCCCTGAGCCATATCACAACAGAAATGCTGGCAGGCGCCGGGCTCTCTATGCTTGCTGGTTCCTTACTATTCTTCCATTGTCTGTGTATATCCGAAGCGAAATGACTGCTTTGGTTACAGCGACCCGACCCGCTGACCACTTGGACACGCTGGAGGAGCTGGAAAACGCTTTGGAAGCAGACGCAGTCGCCCCTCACGTGCCCGTGGATTCGTCAACGCAGGATATCCTTGAACGGAGCGCTCTGCACTCGACGTCTCTGCTCAGAAAACTGCACTCGGCGTATATGCGCTACCGTAAGGAGAAATTAGCGACGGCAACTGAAGTCGACTGCATCAGGTCAGCTGAGCGTAGTGGTAGGGTTTGCTACGCTGGGGAACAATCTCGCTGCGCCATCGAGCGGATCTCAAAAGTCGTACGGCCCTTCCGCGAGCCCTTCACGATGTCTCTTTCAGGCATGCCTGTACGTCGCGATTTCTACCTCCTTCCCGCCCTGAGGCGTTTTCTTCTTGCCGTTCGGGAGGCGTCATTGGAGACCCAAATATCGGAGACGTGTCAATACGATCATCGAAGCCCGGATGAGTCTGAGATTGAGCTACTGAATTTCATGCTACACTGCTCGCTTCTCCAGCTGCTGGCCACGATTGTATTTACACTTGAGTGCATGGTAAACGCCATCATGAACGCTCTTCGGCGTAAAGCTGAAGTTGAGGTATTCGCACCATCCACCGCTCATACTTGTCTTGCCAACCAAAATTTCTCAAGGCGGTTGGGAACAAGGTGCATCACAACCACTTCGATGTCAGGGGCAATAAAAGTTTTTCCTTCCGGCGTTCATTGAGGCACTCGCCTCACCATTACAACAAAACATGCGGAAGTACTTAAACTCAAGAAATCGCTTGTTGGATCGCAGTCATTAAGTCTAACCAGAACTGCTTCTTGAATGGCCTGAAAACTGTGTCTTCAAAAGCGAGAGTTGCGTTAAGGGTAGAAAGATTATCACTGCACGCCAAAAATTAACAAACCACTGGGTAACACATTAGTGCGCAAACCGCCATCAGATAATAAGTAAATACGACTCCGGCATATAGTTTTTATCTTCTTCTGAGTACTTCTTCCGACGCGTGAACAATTCGTGTCTTTTAAGCTGCATGGACAAGAAATGATTCAATT
The DNA here is from genome assembly GCA_030143305.2 of Amblyomma americanum. Classification (NCBI taxonomy): domain Eukaryota; kingdom Metazoa; phylum Arthropoda; class Arachnida; order Ixodida; family Ixodidae; genus Amblyomma; species Amblyomma americanum. The sequence continues at coordinate 18,672 of JARKHS020013236.1, read as the reverse complement.
CTGTTTCTCCGCGCAAACAAATCGCTCCTTTTGACAATGTTCCTGTGTGCGTCAATAACATGTAGTCTTGCAGCATGTGTCCGCAAAGTAACAAGCCTGCCAGTGTGCTCGCAGCTAGCAGACTAATTGAAATACACGCGCGAGTTGCCCTTGTCCTCGGCGTGAATTTCACGGCCTATATCTAGCGATGTTTGGTTGGTCTCATCGTATCTTGCAACATTCATTTAACTTGAAGGCATAGCGCCAGTTCATGTTTTGTGAATAATGGAATAAATTATTAGCTACATTTTGTACTGGTGCCATTTTTCGGATTAGTTGAACCGTACCGTAGCGATGCTACTGAAATAAACAATGATTACGACAATTGAAAATCGGCAGGCGCGACGAGGTGGCAGGGTGATGTATTTCGGCAGCTGCTCGTGAAAACCGAAGTATTTTGCTGTCACACCGATTTACCAAAAATCAAATGCACCATTTATTTTAACCCGTCCTAGATTTCTCAGTATCCCGGCTTCTATGACGTAAGTGTGTCTATGTTCCCCACCTAGCAAGAACTTTCTCATTTTAAATTGCACTATCACCATGCCTGGCAAACTATACACATACGACGTGCACGATGTTCCATCATTTGTTTCGCTGTACATTTTCTTCACAAGCCGGACTTTTTCCGTCATGTGTAGCGATTGCGGCCGCGTTTACATGAGAACCTTTGAACGCATACTCTAGCTACTTGCATGCTCTTGTGAGGCGCCGTTGATAATGTGAATCTCTGTGGCCAGAAGCGCGAAAAACTTTGGAATAATTTTCACAGCCCTCATCTGCTGCTTCGTCGTGCTCTCATAGCGACACCACGTACAGACTTCTCACGGAGAGTTTCCTGACTTAATGCGTCCTGTATCTTCATCGCCGCGGAACGGAGCAGCGACACTGTATTTCACATGCGCTTAAATGTTTTTGCATAAAATCAATGAAACAAAAAATGGCGGCAAAAACTTCTGTTTTTTCCTCTTTGCTTATTTACGTATTGCTTTGCATGTTCCAAACATGCGGCCCTCCAATTTCCATTGGACCGGTTTGCAACTATACCGGGAGTATGCTCGCTACTGCGTGGACTATACGCAATCTGCGGTGAAACAAGCTATTTCACTGGTCATTGCTCTGCTTTTTGGTGACAAGCTCATCTTTCACTCTGCTAGAGAAATCTACATCATTGACTTAGTGTTTCTCTGCACATTGTTGCTAATAGCCTGAGAGGACTACCGCTATGTTGATCACTCTCGCTTAAGAATGGCCACATCGCTGTCGCCAACGTTGGGAGACGCTGGAAATTCTTTCATTTTGTGTTCAGATGCGTATTAGCTCTACAGAAAACGGAACTTTTTTTCCGCAATATATATATTTCGTCGATGTCACCGCTGGCAACTCCCGCCTGCCGGCTTTTGCCACGGTGAATTCAGGAACAATGCTCTCGCAAAGCATACCATGCTTGTCTGCGTGCTTTCCAATGATACTAGTGGCTCGTATAGGGTGGCTACAATTACGCCACTGCAACCAGTGTTTATTCACTTTACGTCCATTGGACCACACCGAGCCCCAGTGCGTGTAAAACCCCGGGCGAAAGCAAACACTAGATTTGCACTGGAAGACGTTAGAGAACTGTGGTTTTTCAATTGGTTCTCGTGGTTATCTCTCTATATAGTTCTCTGACACAATTAGGCTATACAGTAGTGCATGATTAATATGCACACCTTGATTTCTGAGTAAAACTGTTGATAAGCTTAGTCTTCTGTATTAAAGAAACGGGAAAAAGTATTCGAAAAAAAAACAGCTCGTGGTTAAAGCCTGTTTCTGTGCATAGCGCTTTGCAGTGAAGTGATAATTAAACGATTATCTTGTGAGCTCCACTGCGATATACTGTTGGCCATTTTTTTTTAAATAATTTGTGAGGCAGTTTCAAGCACCTAGTGGTGAACAAGAGGCATGATATCTTCTCAAGGCGTAATGACCCATCTCCTAATGCAAGTACTTACTCTCCTACCAAGAATCGCGGGTGCATACATATCTGTATGAAGTCGACGGGTGAGCTGCCGGGCAACGTATGTACCAGAAAGTGCTGAGGGATTATCTTCAGGAACAATTTAATGCAATATGAAAGTGATAGGAGCATGGATTGGGCACCGTGACTATAGAAACCATAAAACCCACAAAACAAAGCCATCTTTCTGGCATTCGAAATTTTTAACATTTTTCCTACTGTCCAGCAATCAAAATAGAAGATACGAGACGTGCTAAAAGAAGTCGAGGTTCTGTTCTCTTCACAGTCATTATTAACGCGACAAAAATACAAGGGCCCAAATGAACTTAACCCTTTTCGCCCTATCTGTTCTCGATAGAGTGAGTTTCCATAGTAACAATGTGTAAATGTATTGACAATGATTGGGCCCCAGACAAATTTTCCATTATTAGTGTTCTCCTTAGTGTAGGGGTTCATCTTAACGTGGCATGACTGTATAGCTATCGACCTTTTTTTCCTCTAGATAGCTGAAAATGCGATAGCTGTTCTACTCATTTTTCTATATCTCGCTGGCTATGAGAAATTCAGTGTTTACAAATCTTCTCCGCAATATGTAAGAAACCAACGTTTTTTATTTTCCTAATGATTCGCCTGCTCTTCACATGTACAGGAAGCTCATTCAGTATTGTTGTACCACTGCTGCTCTTCTGCCTTGGACAAATTTTTTTATGTACACTAAACGATGACATCCATCGCCACGGCATTGGGAGCCTGTCGCGAGGCGGTCTTTCCTGCAACAGACCGACGCCACAGAGAAATGTGCGTCCAGTCCAATGGCTATTTAATACTGATACAGGGAAGCGCTAGATTCAAGACAAAGGGACAACACCACATAGGAACACCATTAGACACGAGCGCAAAATTTCAACTGTTATTTTTCTTCTTTTTTTTTTACATGGCGCATATCCATGCGCATCTAATCGTGGGGCACACAAACATAAAAGCGTTAAAACCAGCCGAAATATCTAACCAATCCTAAGACATGCGAAATACAAACTATCCTCGCAAGTCATGAATTTTACAAAGGACCGGCTAAAAACGATTTTTCTTTTCTTTTTGTTAAAACCGCAGAGAGGTCGCTAACGAACCCGCCACCGTCGTATACTGAATACATGCAAAATGCTTCCCACAGTTTCCTTGTGGTGTTGTCCTTCGATTTAAGAAGAACCGCCGTTCTATCCAGAAGAGGTTCGCACTTGTGCACGGCGCAGTGTGCTGCGAGGTTGCCAGGGGCACTGACCAGAGAGTTGTTGTAATCGTGCTCCCGCAGCCGCCCATATAAGCACCTTCCTGTCTGGCCGACGTAGGCCTTGGTGCAAGACAGCGGTATTTTATACACGACGCCTTCAACGCATGCCCCAAACATGTTCTTGTGCCTCACGCCACAGGACCGTGCGTCGTGCTCTTCTTCTTGGCCGGAATTGACTTTTGCACGCGTGCTTTTGAGTTTCTGAAGTGCGGAAAATACAACGGGTACTCCATACTTTTTAGCCACTTTTTTAGACTGTGTGACAAGGCACGCACATATGGCAAAACAACAGGTCTCTTATCTCTCTCTTTCGCATTTGCGGGCTTCCCTTTAATGAATGTCTTCAAAACGTTTTCCGCGACCGAGACCAGCAACGCGTTTGGGTATCCAGCAGCCTTCAGACTTGCAGCCTGCTGGTTAACGCTGTCATGCACGTTGCGATGGCAAGACTTTTTTAGCGCGTGCTTGAAACAGGCATCAGCTATGTTCTGCTTTATCAGCTTAGAGTGAGCTGAGTCGTAAGGAAGCAAGCCCTTTTCTCTCCTTTTTGTGTACTGCCAGCAAATGTGGGGACGATTTCAATGGCTAAGTCTAGAAATTGGAGGCGGTTGTCCGAGGGGGTTTCATTTGTGAATGATAGTCCTGGATGAGCTAGCTGGAATTCGGTCAGCGTTTTCCATACCAAATCGTTCATTGCGCATCCCACTTCGGCGCATATCAGAAAATCATCAACGTACCTGTAGTACGCCGTGATGCAAAGCGGAAACAGTGTGTCACGTAGGACAAAGTCGCCTCTGGCTAGAAAAATGTTGCACAGTACTGGCGCGATGTTAGAGCCAGTGTATATCCCGTCCTTCTGCCAGAAGACGTCACCACCAAACTGCACGTAGAGGGAAGAGAGATACAACTCTAATAGAGCAAGTAAGTCCAAAGTGCTAATTCTACTCGCATTCATAAACTTGGCACTTCCATAGGTGTCCAAGCAATCTTCAACAGCCTGCAGCACGTGGCCGCGCGGAATGGTGTAAAATAGGTCCTGGACATTGATAGAGAAGCATGTCACTTTTGTGTCCTCTTTGAAAAAGCACACCACCTCGTCAGAGATGGTACGCTTGTTTGAAGCATGCACTAAAAAAGTCTTGCCATCACAAGGTGCATTACAGCGTTAACTTGCAGGCAGCAAGACTGAAGGCTGCTGGATACCCAAGCCTTTTGCTGGTCTCGGTCGCGGAAAAAGTTTTGAAGACATTCATTAAGGGGAAGCCTGCAAATGCGAAAGAAAGAAATAAGAAACCTGTTGTTTTGTTATATGTGCATGCCTTGTCGCGCAGGCTAAAAAAAGTGGCTAAAAAGTATGAAGTACCCTTTGTACCTTCCGCGCCTCAGAACCTCAAAAGCCCGCGAGCAAAAGGCAATTCCGGCCAAGAAGAAGACCACGGCGCATTGTCTTATGGCGTGAGGCACAAGAACATGTTTGTGGTATGCGTTGAAGGCGTCGTGTATAAAATACCACTGTCTTGCAGCAGGGCCTACGTCGGCCAGACAGGAAGGTGCCTAAATGACCGGTTTCGGGTGTACCATTACAACAACTCTCTGGTCAGGGCCCCTGGCAACCTCGCAGCACACTGCGCTGAGCACAAGTGCAAGCCTCATCTGGATAGAACGACGGTTCTTAAATCGAAGGACAATACCACAAGAAAACTGTGGGAAACATTTTGCATGACTTCAGTAAATGACGGTGGCCGGTTCGTTAGCGACGCATATGTGGTTTTAACAAAAAAAAAATTGTTTTCAGCCTGTCATAAGGAAAATTCATGACTTGCGAGGATAGTTTGTATCTCGCATGGTTTAAGATTGCTTAGCTATCTCGGCTGGTTTTAACAGTTTTATATTTGTGTGTGCCATGATTCATCATCATCATCATCATCATCATAATCATAATCATCATCATCATCATCATCATCATCAGCCTTACTACACCCACTGCAGGGCAAAGGCCTCTCCCATGTCTCTCCAATTAACCCCATTCTTTGCCAGCTGCATCCACCCTTTGCCTGCAAACTTCTTAATCTCATCCGCCCACCTAACCTTCTGCCGCCCCCTGCTACGCTTACTTGCTCTTGGAACCCACTCCGTTACCCTTAAGGACCAGCGGTTATCTTGCCTTCGCATTACATGCCCTGCCCAAGCCCATTTCTTTCTCTTGATTTCGACTAGGATGTCATTAACCCGTATTTGTTCCCTCACCCACTCTGCCCGCTTCCGATCTCTTAACGTTACACCTATCATTTTTCTTTCCATGGCTCGCTACGTTGTCCTTAACCTAAGCTGAACTCTTTTCGTTAGCCTCCACGTTTCTGCCCCGTAGGTGAGTACCGGTAAGATTATGCTGTTGTACACTTTCCTCTTGAGGGATATTGGTAAGCTGCCACTCATGATCTGCGAGAATTTGCCATATGCGGTCCAGCCCATTCTTATCCTTCTAGTTATCTCCCTCTCATGATCTGGATCAGCTGTCACTACCTGCCCTAAGTAGACGTATTCCGGCACAATTTCTAGGCTCTCGCTGCCAATTGTGAACTGTTGTTCCCTTGCTAGGCTGTTGAACATTACCTTGGTTTTCTGCATGTTAATTTTTAGACACATCGATCTGCTCTGCCTGTCTAACTCGTTGATCATGATTTGCAGTTCACCTCCTGAGTGACTCAGCAAGGCAATGTCATCAGCAAATCGCAGATTATTTAGGTATTCTCCATTTATTCTTATTCCCAACTGTTCCCAATTCAGGCTTCGAAATACCTCCTGCAAACATGCGGTGAACAGCATTGGCGAGATCGTGTCTCCTTGCCTGACGGCGTTCCTTATTGGAATTTTATTGCTGACTTTATGGAGGACTATAGTAGCGGTGCAGTTGCTATATATATATCTTCCAGTATTTTGACATAAGGCTCTTCTACCCCCTGATTACGCAATGCCTGTATGACTGCTGAGGTTTCCACTGAGTCGAATGCTTTCTCGTAATCAATGAAAGCTATATATAGATGTTGGTAATATTCTGCGCATTTCTCTATCACCTGATTGATAGTGTGAATATGATCTATTGTGGAATATCCTTTACGAAAGCCTGCCTGATCATTTGGTTGATTAAAGTCTAACGTTGCCCTGACTCTATTAGCGATTACCTTAGTAAATACTTTGTAGGCAACGGATAGTAAGCTGATCGGCCTGTAATTTTTCAAGTCCTTGGCGTCTCCCTTCTTATGAATTAGGATAATGTTTGCATTCTTCCAAGCTTCTGGTACAGTGGAGGTCATAAGGCATTGCGTATACAGGGTGGCTAATTTTTCTAGCACGATGTCCCCTCCATCCTTCAACAGATGTGCTGTTACCTGATCCGCCCCAGCTGCTTTTCCCCTTTTCATTGCTTCTAAGGCTTTCTTTACTTCATCTTTCGTTACTGGCGGGATGACGCATTGCTGTGCACTGCTGTCTTTCTCATTAGCGCTCTGATTACATTGGCTACTGTACAGGTCTGTGTAGAACTCTTCGGCTACGTTAACTATCTTATCCATATTGCTAATGACATTGCCCTGCTTGTCTCTTAATGCATACATCTGGTTTTTACCTATGCCTAGTTTCCTCTTCAATGTTTTTAGGCTACCTCCGTTCTTTATAGCATGCTCGATTCTCTCCATATTAAACTTCCTTATGTCGGCTACCTTGCGCTTATTTATTAACTTTGATAGCTCCGTTAGTTCTATTCTATCGGTAGTGTTAGATGCCTTCATGTTTTGGCGCTTCTTAATCAGATCTTTCGTCACCTGAGATAGCTTCCCGGTATCTTTTCGAACTGTCCTACCGCCTACTTCTACTGCGCACTCCGTAATTATTGATGTCAGGTTATCGTGCACTGAATGAACATCAAGATCATCTTCCTCAGTTAAAGCCGAATATCTGTTTTGCAGCGCTATCCTAAACTCCTGTGCTTTCCCTCTTACGGCGAACTCGTTAATGGTCTTCTTCTTCGCTAGCTTCTTCCGTTCCCTCTTCAAGTCTAAGCTAATTCTAGACCTTACCATTCTATGGTCGCTGCAACGCACCCTTCCGAGGACGGCCACATCCTGAATGATGCCAGGTTTAGCGCATAGTATGAAGTCGATCTCATTTTTAATCTCACCATTGGGGCTCTTCCAGGTCCACTTCCTGTTTTCTCGTTTGCGGAAGAAGGTATTCATGATCCGTAAATTATTTCTATCCGCGAATTCGACTAATAACTCTCCCCTGCTATTTCTAGAGCCTATCCCATAGTCACCTACCGCGTGGTCGTCAGCCTGCTTCTTCCCCACCTTCGCATTGAAGTCGCCCATCAGTACAGTGTACTGCGATTTTGCTTTATTCATTGCTGATTCTACGTCCTCATAGAAGCTTTCAACGGTCTGGTCATCATGGCTGGATGTGGATGTGTAGGCCTGCACCACTTTCAGCTTGTACCTCCTATTCAGCCTAATTACTATAGCTGCTACCCTCTCGTTAATACTGTAGAACTCCTCTACGTTGCCAGCTATATCCTTATTAATGAGGAAACCCACACCTAGTTCTCGTCTATCCTCTAACACGGGATAGCACAGTATGTGTCCGTCCTTTAGTACTGTATACGCCTCACCTGTCCTCCTAACTTCGCTAAGCCCTATCACATCCCATTTTATTCCCGCTAGTTCCTCAAACAGCACTGCTAGGCTAGCCTCACTAGCTAAAGTTCTAGCGTTAAACGTGGCCAGGTTCAGATTCCAATGGCGGCCTGTGTGCCATGATTAGATGCGTGTAAATATGCGCCATGTCGAAAGAAAAAAAGGACAAAAAAACTGAGGTGAAAGTTTGCGCTCGTGTGTCGTGGTGTTCCTGTGTGGTGTTATCCCTTCGTCTTGAATCTAGCGCGCCCCAGTCTCAGTATGCACGACCAACTAGTCCCCTACGAAGCTTTACTGACTAATTGATGTCTGCAATGGCTCCTCGGCCAGGGGTGGTGCCTCCACCGACAGCCCGATTGTACGCGATTGACGGATGTTGCAGCCCTCACTCGAAGTCTCATGTTAATTTGATTACATTAAGCCATGTCTACATCCACGGATGTCATGAAAATAGAGAGTTCTTTTGTGCGCATAGCTACAACTGGCATTTTTAATCGCTTTTATAGACAGCGGGCTCATAATATTACGTCTTTTTTCATTTTAACAAAAAGGCAAGTTGGCCTAAACCATTTCATCAGTTCTTTTACGGCGCGAAATCAAGCTGTACTTCTAGAAGCTCTGTACAGAAATACCACCCATTTCTTGGTTATCGACCACGCCATTTCAAGCATATGTATGGCTAGGAACCTGTGTTCTTAGGCTTTTGCGATTATGTGACTGATCAATAAGCACAGCTGCCTCGGTTTACATGCGCTAGTTGATCAATCGTAGCCAAACAGTTTTACTAGTTGACTGCAACGGTTGCTCACTTGGGCGCATGGAAATTTTGCAATTCAAGGTTTTTCACTCAGCGAGAAAATTCCACTCCGGTCTTAGCTTGAACTCTTCAATAGTATTATAGAACGTGAAATATCACCTGAAACATCCTGCTTTGAAAAACTTTACACTGGGAGTATGGGAAGGCGTCAGTTACTGAACGGAAATTTATCAACTATTTTTCTTTGCACAATTAGCTGCTAAAAAACTGACACTGCAGTTAAACAAGAACAAGACCTATTTGCGCAATCTGCACGCATCTTTGTTAGGAGTGCTTGAACATTGAAAATTTCTGAATCATATTAATACTGTTATTAACCCTAACAATAACTTATGGAGTGTTAGTTGATTCTCTGAAGGAATCAAATCGTGATTTTTCAAATTTTCGGATTCGTACAGAAGTTGCTCTCAAGTTTTTGAATAGTACTCGACTAACTATCACAAAGTTCGAGTTACGCTCGGCGTTGGGTTCTTTTAAGACAATTTCAAAACAGAGCACACTCCGACGGTGCGCAGCATGCTGCCAGGATTGGTGTCCGCTGATATGTCAGACGGATACCGTGCCATTTTCTTTCCCCAAAAACCCAAAAACCGATTTTCTATTTTGCTTTCGAGGACCGGTTTGAGATCACTAGGCGCGGGTGAAAACCCGGCCGTGGCGTTCACGTTTGCATGGGGTTGAAAGACAAGGCAGCCTGTGTGCCGTGCAATGTCAGTGCACGTAAAGGACGCCAGGCTACCGAAACGGTTCCGGAGCCCTCAATTGCTATTTTCGTTCTTTACCTCTATCCTCGAGGTATTACTTCACGGCGTGATTAATTTCATATTTTCATTTTATTTATTCCCTACCCTGAAGCACTTGAGAGGGCGTGTAAAAAAAGCTGCTTTGTGAGAAGCTCTCACACCGTAAGAATTAAGGGCAAGGGCATACAAAGAACAAATAAGAGTGCAAACGGCTGGGCTAGTTGGTTCATATTGTATAGAAAAGGAACCAGCGAAAATAGACGCAAGACAAGAACAAAGGGGGCACACACCACAACGCTGGACTTACAACTGATTTATTGCGATGATGAATCGCTCATTTTAAAGGAATTTCCTGCCTGCGCACCCACCCTACGGACAATACACTTCGCGCACCACATGATGACATGCCTACTATAACGATAAAAACTTGTACTCCTTTTCAGTGATAATCACAGACGGCTCACTGACGCATTTCTGCTTATTCTTTCTGATCATGAATGCCTCCAATAGCTCACGCTCACGTTTAGATTTCCCCCGCCCGATAATGCTGGCAATGTGAAAACTAGGAGAACATTTGCAGTCCTTTACATGTAAGGCTAGATTGCTGCCTGTGCCTGTGCCCAAAGTTGTGCGATGTTGCCTCAGGCGCTCATTCAAGCATGCTCCAGTTTGGCCTATGTAGATTTTCCCGCATGACAATGGGATTGAATACACCACGCCCACTGCGCATGTGGTGAACATAGTCTGGTGTTTCGTGTTGCAAACACCAGTTCTGCGCATGTCTGCAAAGGTTTGGGCGCACAAACCGGACAGTTTGCAAGGAGCAGAAAATGCCATAGTGACACCAAACTTCTGAGCTACTTTTTTCAGACCATGTGAAGTCTTGATGCAGGGATCTGCGCCCTTTGGTCGCCCACTTCCAACAAGAAGGCCTCAGTCTCCTTCAAGCTGACAAGGAAGGTGGGTTCGCGGTGCTTCCCTCTTCCCTTTTTAAGACGAAAGCGGCCGAAGCTATAGAAAAGAACTTCAAAAAGGCAGAAGTAAAACCGCGCAAGGCCAAGGCGTTGGCCTTAAGGCTTCTCGATAGGTGGAATTTGGGCAGCATTGTGAAGCAAGTTCGTAAATGCCAGCAAGACTCCCTGCGTGTGTTCTTCACAGCAAAGACACATAAGCCTGACAACCCTTTCAGGGCGATCGTCACGGAAGAAGGTTCATGGCAAAAAGTGCTTTCAAACTACCTACAGTGTTCCTTCGACGGCATGGTGCCTGCGGATCCTTTTGTTGTGCAGGGTTCAATGAGCCTGGTGGAGTGCCTCAATCGCGGTTTCCCCGACGCTAATGCAGCCTTCTCGGTGGACATTGTGGACTTGTTTTATTCTGAGCCCCATGACGAACTTTTTATTGCTGTGCGCGAATTCATTGGAAGATCTGGGACAGTTTCCTTCCAGAATAAGTGTGGCCTCACTTTAGAATCCTTCCTTGAACATTTAAAAGTGTACGTGAATTCTACGATAGCACAGCATGAAGATGAGTATGTTGTGCAAAAACATGGAATCTGTATCGGCTCCTGTGTTGCGCCGGTGCTGTGCAACATTTTTTTAGCAAAATTTGACTCGATGCTACAAATATCTCTAAACGACACACGTGTTGTAAGGGTTTTTAGGTATGTTGACAATTTTTTAGTAATTTTGAACTTAACCGAAACTGATCAGTTTACCCTTGTGGCAGACCAGATTTTAAACATTTTTAGCACTTGTTCTAAGAACTTGGTTTTTACGCATGAGATTCCTTCTGACAAGACCATTAGGTTCCTGGATTTAGAATTGACTTTTTTACCCAATCAACACGTGTGCTGGAATTATGCGCCCAGGTCTAAGAAGGCACTGTTGCCGTATGATTCGGCCCATTCTAAGTTAGTGAAGCGCAGCATTGCAAACTTATGTTTTTTGAATGCCTTAAAGAAGAGTTGCCCTCATGTGATGCAGCAAAGTCTGGCGGAGCAGGTTGAACGGCTACAATGTTCTGGGTTTCCTGCCTCGGTTTTGCTGGCGGTGGCGGAATCCTTGGGGAAAAAAAACTGAAGTTATCTTCAAAGGATGCCAGGTCAGTAGAAGTGCCAACAAGAAAGTTGAAGTCATGCCTTACTTCCACAAGACTTCACATGGTCTGAAGAAAGTAGCCCAGAAGTTTGGTGTCACTATGGCATTTTCTGCTCCTTGCAAACTGTCCGGTTTGTGCGCCCAAACCTTTGCAGACATGCGCAGAACTGGTGTTTGCAACACGAAACACCAGACTATGTTCACCACATGCGCAGTGGGCGTGGTGTATTCAATCCCATTGTCATGCGGGAAAATCTACATAGGCCAAACTGGAGCGTGCTTGAATGAGCGCCTGAGGCAACATCGCACAACTTTGGGCACAGGCACAGGCAGCAATCTAGCCTTACATGTAAAGGACTGCAAATGTTCTCCTAGTTTCACATTGCCAGCATTATCGGGCGGGGGAAATCTAAACGTGAGCGTGAGCTATTCGAGGCATTCATGATCAGAAAGAATAAGCAGAAATGCGTCAGTGAGCCGTCTGTGATTATCACTGAAAAGGAGTACAAGTTTTTATCGTTATAGTAGGCATGTCATCATGTGGTGCGCGAAGTGTATTGTCCGTAGGGTGGGTGCGCAGGCAGGAAATTCCTTTAAAATGAGCGATTCTTCATCGCAATAAATCAGTTGTAAGTCCAGCGTTGTGGTGTGTGCCTCCTTTGTTCTTGTGTTGCGTCTATTTTCGCTGGTTTCTTTTCTATGCAAAGAACAAATCACACGGTAAATATTAGGAATAACACATTATGTGAAAATAACTGCCAGTAAAAAAAAACATTTATACAGCGAGACGTGACACGATTGAATAATGGCTCCAATGCAGCAATGATTCGAATGGTTTAAGTGTCACAACAAAGTCAGCGAGGCAAGAGGCACATTCCTATGGGATGAATGCTAATTTTCTCAGTGGCAGACGCTTTCGAGCTGCGTAACCAACGTAGGTGAGAGGGATGAAGAAGGTGCATGGGAGGTCTGCTACGGTTGGCTGCGTTCGTGTGAATATTCGACGTCAGCATGGTACGCGTGACAAGATGACATCCAGGCCTCAGCATAAATAAAGCAAAAGCATTTGATGGCTCACCGATACGAAAACCCGCGTCGCACAAAACACAAAACTTGGCGGAGTTACACAGCTGGCAATTGGCCCGATGTCTGCTACAAACCTAAAACGGACCTCTGCCACCGCTGAGGAGAAAATCAGTCCCGCTTGCCCGAGGGAAAACAGCAACCTGCCAGCCCGTGTGCATCGTCTGCCACGGGGGCCGCAATAGAGAAAGCTGGAACTGCAAATTCCGGCTGATGAACAAGAACATACAAGGAAGGCCCCATGGCAACCAGACACCCAAGCAATGGGACAACCACTCACCACAACATGGACACCATTCAAATACCAGGAAGAAGGAACTGGGTGCTACCGGCAAAGGAGGGAGTCAGAGCCGAAACAACTCCAGTTCCTTCCCGTCACTGGGGAACCTTACTCGAGCCGCGGACGCAGAGATAGCCGCTCCAACAAAAAGGTGAGCTGGTTGGCAGATGCCTCCGAATCTATTGACGCTCGAGATAAGGAATTTAAAATCCAATTACAATCCTGAGACAAAGAAATTGCCAGCCTTAAAGAAGAGATGACTGAAATTAAACACCTCTTACAAGCGCTTTAGGTAAAGACAGCCACTGCGACTAAAACGCCACCCACCGCTTCCCAAGCTTCAACCAATAATGCCATGGAAACAGACGCCATTCCCTCCCCCCCCCCCCCCCCCGCGTGGGTCAGTCTTCAGCCCATAACGCGACGGAAACAGACGCCCGAACAACAACTAAGAGACCGCTTCCTACAAAGGAAGGCGAGGAATCCAAAAGAAAGGCCGAAGTTTCGGGAGCCGACACCCCACAGCCGTAGAAAGTGCCTACCAAACTCAGGGCAGACATCAATACTCTGTCAGAGAGAAGTAACCCTATATCAACGGAGAAGCAACCTTCCAAGGCCTCTTTACCACCAAATTTGCGGAGATAGATATTCACTTTGCAACACTAGAGGGAGAAGTATCCCAAATAGCTACCTGCATGCCGCAAATAATGGATAGACTTACAACCATCGGGCCCGTCTACCACCCATCTTGGATCTCTCCACGACGCCACAACCATCTATAACCGAACATGACTCCACACCAAAAAATTTGAAATCTGTCAATGGAACTGCAGTCTTCCACCGTAAGCGAGCCCAACTGCAGCTCCATATCCAAAAATCACCGTCTGTTGCAAATCCAGACGTGATTGCATTGCAAGAAGGTAGCGGCAGGGCTACACTGCGAGGCTATAAAGCCCGATTATGACACTACTAGTACTGCAGCCGGTTCTTTCACAGCCACCCCAGTGCTTGGAAACATCACCGCGATTCAACATTTTATAAACGGATCGGAAGAAGATTACACCCTACTTGAGATAATACCAAGGCAAAAAGGAGGCACAAATCTCTTTATCTTTAATGCATACAACCCACCCAGAAACAAAGCCAACAGACTCCAACACTTGTTGATAAACACAATAAAGCTGGCTGCTAAAGCTCAACTAATAATTCTGGCAGAATTCAACTCTCAACACCCTGCGCGAGGATATACCAAAGCAACTCCAAAAAAGAACCTGCTCTGGCAAACCATCCAATCTCTAGAGCTCACAACGCTAAATAACCCGATCGACCACACACGCATGGGTAAAAGTGTATGTGTAGAAACATCTGCAGACTTATTACTCTCTAAAAACGTCAAGGACGCAAAGTGGGTCAACACCGGGCAAAATCTTGGTAGTGATCACTTCATCCATAGCTACACCTTTCCCACGACAAAACTCAAAATCAAAGCTAAATAAATACGAACCGCGGATTGGGAAAAATTTAGGGAACTTCGCAGCAAACAGCTCAAAAGGAGATCTCTTACCTTAGCGACTGAGTTATCTCCCTGAAGGAGGATTGTCAGTTCCACTAGCGTTGTGGTGCCAGTTGAGAAAGCGGAGGAGATTGCAGACTCTTAACTCTTTTCCTGTTGCAGGCACAAAAAAGCCTCCATAAACGCTGGAAGAGCCAGAAACACAACAAGGGACATCTTCTGAGTCATCTGCTTGACCCAGAACAAACACGTCCCGTGCAACAAAGTCAACTGTACCGACTCACCCTTAAATATGAGGGTACAACTGAAGACCTGATCAGACATCAGGTCTTGAGACCTGATCCGGCGTCAGAAAGCTATCTAAACACGGATGAGGGTACCATACAACCAGATTACCGGGGGCTCCTAATCCAAATTTAGATGCACACTTCAGAGACGCAGAGGTTTGGCCCAAAGTTGGAAAACTGCGGCCAGCATCTGCGGGGGGAGCAGACAAAGTAACAAATGAGACTCTCAGGAACTTAGTTAGACCCAACGTCGATTGCGGTGGTTACAGACCTTATGAACAAATACTGACGTGCAGGCAACATACCACAAAAGTAGAAACACGCGAAAATCACTTTCAGTTCTAAAGCGCGTAAGGAACTCAGCACTGAGAATCTACGCCCAATTTCATTAACATCAATGCCTAGGGAAACTGATGGAGCCTGTTATCCCCAACAGGCTCGAAAACTTTGCGGAGGACATGAACCTCCTACCTGAAACAATCTTAGGATTCAGGGCCCAACTATGTACCCAGGACACACTCTTGCAGCTTAACAAGGACATAATTGAGGCTAACGAGGGAAGACGAACGAAATCAATATTGGGTTTAGATCCTAGGCTGAAAATTTGCCATGGATTCATATGCTAAACTCCCGGCAAGGAAAGCAGAGATTTCGAAAGTCGTCCATGTGACATCTGAAGATGATCTTTCAAAAACTGTCTGGTAACTTATTCCTAGCTGCAGCTACCTCACGGCATAGACATGGCGTTCACGAAGAATGACAATAGTAGCTTGCACATACTGCACCGCAATACACGAAGTATAAGAAGAAACTTGAACTCGTTGCTTGTTTATATTTTTCAGTACCAAAAACATTATGATGTCATTACAATATCTGAAGCCTGGCTGAAGAAAGGTGAAGATGTTGTTCTTACTGATTATCTCACAATTTCCCATCTACGTGATTCACTTTCACGCGGTAGGAGTGTAGCCATTTTTGTTCATAACAATTCCACCTACTCTGCATTGCCCAATGTCTCCTGCAGCACATCTGATATCGAAGCCTTATTTATCAGACATGACAACACTGTTATCATAGGTGTCGTGTATCGACCACCTAATTCAGCTGTAGCTTTATTTCTTGAAAAACTTGAATTTATTTTTTTCTCTTTAGTGTCAAGACACGAAGGTCCACTTATAATTAGTGGTGACGTTAACATAGACACCAGTCATACAAACCATAGTGAATACACGTATCTGCTAGAGTCCTTTAAGTTTCAAAATCTCATCGCTGTCCCCACTAGAATAACAAGTGCATCCGCAACTGTCATTTATCATGTTTTAACGAATATAGCCTCATATATTATTGCCGGGGTACGCAGCGAACCCATCTCAGGTAATCTCCGCACCTGTGTAACGGTCAAAAACGTCATAAAACCGAAATTAACGCCCGACAAAGTACGAGGATTGACTACGCTTTGCTGAGATCAAACATCCAGTTAATCGATACTAGTACCATGTACCACGATGACGTCGACGTTGAATTCTTCACTGTAATTCACATTCTGACTTGCGTTAAAACTATAGCAGCAGTACCAAGACGTCTGTTCGCTCATATAAGGTGCCCGTCTCACCTTGGATGACGGAGAAAATTGTAGCAGTATTGCAGCAGAAGGACTTTGGTATCATAAATAGAAACAGCATAAGGAGAACAGTTTACTTGGACAGTACAAAAAGATGCCCAATAAATCCGTGGCTGTTATGCGCACAGGAAAAAAATACTATACACGTTTATTCGAACAGCGCTCCGGTAAGTCTAAAAACTTCTGGAAAATTGTGAACATATTCATAGGCAAGCCGCACAAACAGACGTTTGCTGACGTGGTTGATCAGGAGGTTGTAAACAGCTTTAATTCATATTTTAATATCGGTGGAATTTTTTCAGGTACCAATGTAAATAACACAGATAAAAATTCTTGTTACCAAGCCCACACTCAAACATCTCTCGTATGAATGGCATTGAACTTAACGAAATACACTCAACATTAGCAACTGTGGATAGTAAAAAAGCTGCAGGTATAGATGGAATTACAGTACGTATGTTAGAAGAAAATATTGATATTCTGGGTTCAATATTATGCCACGTCTTCAACCACTCACTTGAAACCGCCACGTATCCGACGTCACTAAAATAGCCCGAGTGCCCCAATAATACAAGTACGGTGATTGCTCAAGCCCTTCTAGTTATCCACCAATATCCGTGCTCAGTGCCATTAATATACTTTTCTCCATTCTGCCTGCTATTCTTTACTGCCGCTGCCCCAGCTCAGGTGCCTCATTATCGATGGCAGATGCCGGGGCTAGCAAAAATCTTTTCATTTCTTTTTAATATTATTTTCATAAAAAACACTTACTAGTACTACTACATGCATAGCTAACATAGTCCTCGATAAAAACAGCAATAAAATTCCTATAAAGAAAGGCGTCAGTCAGGCAGACACGATATAGCCAATTACATGTTTACATCAGGTTTTCCGAGGTCTGGATTAGGTACAGTCGGGGACAAGAGCTAATGGAGAATACCTGAGTAATCTGGGATTTGCTGTTGTCATCGCCGTGCCTAATCACTCAGGAGATGAACTGCAGAGCATGATCAATGTTTTAGAAAGGCAGATCATGACGGTTAGTCTAAAGTTTAACATGAACAAAAACAACGTAATGTTCAACAGTCTCAAAAAAAGGAAGAGGAGTTCGCAGCAGCTAGCGAGGTGCTCGAAGTGGCAAGGGAATACGTCCACTTAGGGCAAGTAGCGACCGCTGATGTGGATCATGAGAGGGAAATAACTAGAAGGTTAAGAATGAGGTGGAGCGGATAAGCCAGGCTTTCTGAGATCATGAATGGCAGTTTACCTATATCCCTCTAGCGAAAAGTATATAAAAGTTCTTTCTTACCGGTGCTCACCTATTGGACAGAAATGTGGAGACTAATGAAAGGCGTCCAGCTTAAGTTAGGGACAACTAAGAGAGCTATGGAAAGAAAAATGACAGGTTTAACGTTAACAGACCAGAAGCGTGCAGAGCAAGTGAGGGAACAAACGCCGGTTAATGACACCCTAGTCGAAATAAAGAGGAAGAAATGGGCTCAGGTTGGCATGTAATGCGAAGGCAAGATAACCGCTGGACATAAAGGTTAACGGAGTGGGTTCCAAGAAAAGAGAAGCGTAGCTGGGGGCGGCAGAAAGTTTGGAGGGTTGATGAGATAAAAAATTATCGGGAAAACGGTGGCCACATATGAAAAAAGACAGGGCTAATTGGAGAGAAATTGGAGAGGCATTTGCCTTGCTGTGGGCGTTGTCAGGCTGATTATGATGATTATAATGAGCAAGGTGCCTGAGGAACTTATCTAGCTAGCCCCACCATACCCACATCTCGCTATGCAACTACCCAGGATAGTGCGGAGAAATCAGACGGTAGTACCATTTACCCAGCTTGCTCAGCGGCCTCAACTTCCCAAGAAGTATTTGCCATATCCGAAGCACTGAGCATGTGCTTTTCAAGAGCACCAAAGGGGATAATATCCACCGTATCAAAATAAACTTACCAAGGAACGTTTGGCTGAATGCAGTTGCCAAATAAACGGCAGCCAGCCGAGCAGCTTTCCAACATCCTACAGTATAGATCTCACTCCGAAATTACTCATTCCTGGCTGCTGGCGGACTTAATGATGCCGTCTCTTTTACAGCGCTATCTTTTATAGGAAGGTTTCCATCTGATTTCTAGTCCACAATCGTCGCCTTCAGGCGTCCGGGAACCCCGGACAGCGGAACAAGTTGTAAAGGAAGGGGCGGGGGGGGGGGGGGG
>JARKHS020013235.1:0-47295 GCA_030143305.2 Amblyomma americanum | reverse complement strand
GTTTCAATGCGTTAAAACGGGAGGTGTTTCAATTGTCAGGTGTACTGCGCCAAAATGTGAGGTGTTTCAATTGAGCAACTTTCAGTTAAAAATAGGTGTTACTTCAATGTGAGACTTATGGTTTGGTGCTTTTTTTTCACGTTTTGCTGAATGGTGCTGCAGCTAGAGCCATCTGTCGGATTGCATGCTAGATACTCAAGGACTGTTGAAATTCACTCTGCGGCTGTGACGCATCATAATGGACTGTGAAAATTTCAGTAGACATTGACTCAAAGGGCATTGAGATTGCATGCCATCTGGCAGGGGCATTGATGCGGCGCACTGAACGATTATGTTTGATCAGCTGTCGCACGTTGACGACAAGGGTTGAGGAGAAAGCACGGCTCCTATTTCTTCTTTTCCACTGGTCATAGCATTTTATAATTCTGCACAACTCCAACATTCAACACTTGCCGCTGTTGCCTAATAAGCCTTAGGAAGGAGGAATGTAAAAAAGTCAGACCAGTAAAAGAAGAAATATCAAGACAATCCTTACAAAAATTTATTTCGACAGTCTATAGACTGTCCTTAGACTTCTGTCTATAAAATCTTTAGACTCTCTATAGACAAACCCTAAAGAACAGTCTATAGGCAATACAAATCCTATAGACAGTCTATACACAATCTATAGATTTATGGCCATACACTTTTAGTAGACATTTGTCAATAGAAAATCTATAGACTATGAATAGAGAAAAAGATATATCTATAGGAAGGCAATAGAGTCAATCAGAAGTCTATAGACTCTCTATAGACCATTTTTATAAGGGAAGTATGTCGGATGCAGGCGCATCATTATGTACAGTATGTCCCTATCACGCAGACACTGAAACATCAGTGCCATGTTACGAGAGCGTGCAAATCTATTGAAAGCAATTCCTATGGTACAACCGTAGTTAGAGCGAAAACACCACTTAGAAACGGCAAAGGCATAAAGAAACTAACACGCAGCAACATAATCGGCCGCATTAAGAGAAATGCTTTCACATTACTGCAGCTAAGCAGACTTAAATGCACCCCGTAATTTTTTTAGTTTTAACAGCAAGTGCGGGGAATGCGTTAAAACCATGAAGGACATGTTCATTGTTTAAGTTAATGTTATCTAACCACCTTTCCGCGGCTTTTACACAATCTTTTTATTGCTTAATTTCTTTGCTTCCATGTTTTTTGCCATCTCTCGACGCGACCACACTGACTGCCGGTTATCGCTGCTGCAGCCCTGTTACCCACCCTCTCATGTTTTTTAATTAAGCGTATTTCCATCAGAATAAAATTTCAGCTGTGAGTCAGCGATCGCATGTGTCGTTTCTTCGTGTGTTCGTGTTTCATCACGCTGTTTCTTCCTTTAAATGCATTACCAACTAGCCCGCAACCTTGCTCTTCTGACTGCTATGTTGGGGACTAAGGAATCTTTCTGCGCAGTATGAAATAGACTGCTTGACTGTTTTGTACATCGTGTATGCGGCATTCTATATCAGCTGGATAAAGTAGGACAGGAAAAGGACAACGCCATAGTTAAATAGATGTCCGCATGGAAACAGACGTGCGAACTTCAAGGAGCTCTCGGCACGGCACACAGACCGACTGAGACGCGACAACGAGCAAGAGGCCCAAGGTTATTACAATGCCACCAGATAAGGCATGATATGGGCATCACAGGCCACTATTCTGATCATGTCAAGAGTAAGATAATCAAAATATGCAAGCCGCTCTGTCCGCTATCTCATTTGTCGTCCAGAAAGGAGCTGCTTGCCTCATTATCAGACGCATTACGTCCCAGAGAATCCAGCTAGGTACTAACTATAGTGCCATACCCTATATTATATTCTTGATATAGTACAGTTTGAAAAGTTTATTTGCATCATTTTGAAACGCAACAAATAAATTTCACAGAACGTGCACTTAGATTGCTCTCTCAGAACTACGAAAGGTATAAAAAACATGGCGGACGAGTTTGAAATGGGCATTGAGACCTACTGACTGCTGACCTTAGCCGCAAACGCGCCGCTGTTGACAGAGAATTCTGTTCCGATATCCTTCAAGGTACTTACCGTGTGACTTTCGATAGCCACTGGGAGGCTGGTGTTCAGTATAGCCACTGGGAGGCTGGTGTTCAGTATCTTTCCATTGCACGTTGGTCTGGTATTCTAGTCTCGGCTTCGTCGTGTGCAGTTATCGCGGCTTCCGGCCGTCGTTGTTATTTCCTTGGGCACCTTCGTAATTTTGTTATCGGCTTGCGGTGTCGTGGATCCTATCTTTGTGTCCGTCGTCGCCGCCGCGAGTGGAGCCTGGTATGTGGACGACCTTCCTAGTTTGTCGACGAGCACGCCAACTTCGAAAGCGTGTTTTTTTTTTAGATTCTCCTCCCGTGGGCTTGCAGGCCTTCAGCAGACGGCAACTGCTTAGCGACCACACTGCGACGCGAACGAAGCTGACGGCGACGATTTAAGGGGCAGGCTGTACGGCCCATACTCCTCTCGACATTGAAGGCCATCGACCTCCTGCGGCTGCTAACGGCACGCGGTCATCCTGCGGTGATGCGGAAATTACGGCGGCCCATATGTCCATGCAGGCTGTGACAAAAATATTGCCAGCTTGCCCACACTTAGAAGCAGAGCGGGCGGTTATCGTGAGACAATTGCGCTTCGCATTTCCTAAAGCCTGCGTGTCGTTCGTAGTACGAACGGGAGGGAACCAGATGGCGGCGCTTTGGCAAGGCAGGTTGCTCTCAAGGAGGGCTTGCCGGGGTTTGGCTTGACGCCATGGGTAGGCGGGGCAACTGCGTAGATCATGATTGCACTTCTTGCGTAGCGGTGGGTGGTGCCGGCGTGTCGAGTACTTCCTGCATCTCCCCAGGCATAGCATTCGCAATGGTCGCTAATGAAGGCTGAGGGCTGATGGTCGAAGCCGGCGGAGATCCACTCGCGCAGCATCACGCCTAACATCCCGTAAGTTCCTGTTGTTCCCGCTCGTACATTTGTTTTGTGTGCAGATAGCAGACTGGCATGAGAGCGTTGTTTGGAATGGTAAACTCGTGCACCCAGATTCATCTGCAATATGGAGCCTACATTGGCGAATTCATCTATGGCGTTTGGTTTGTTGCAAACCGGACCGGCGAAGAGTTCCCCGTTAACGCATGGCATTAAATGTTTAACTTCCCTGTCCACGGTCATGTCCAGCCCGGCACTTGGAGAACAGCGTTTTTTGTAACGATAGCTACATTATAGTAGCATTTCAAGCCTTCAGCGTGGAGGCGCCGCAAACCTGTGGCTGCGCCACCACTCCGTGGCTGCGCCGCCACGCATTCACGTGGTTGGTCACGTGGTTGGTCACGTGACCAAGTTCCACTCGGCCAGCTGTAGCTATCGCGTTACTCCATCTTTAACCAGAGCTAAACCATGTCTAATTTTGTAGCGATAGCAACATCACGGTAGCATTCCGAGCCTTCAGCGTGGCGGTGCCGTGGCGGTGGCGACGCCCCACTCTGTGGCGGCGCTGCAACGCTGAGGCGGTGCTGCCACCCTGTGGTGGCACTGCAACCCTGTTGCGGCGCCGCCCCGCTGTCACGTGGTCGGTCACGTGATGCGGAGCAGCTGCCGGCGGCGCGGCGCCGTGGCTGATCACGTGGTTCGTCAAGTGGCCGATCACGTGACCAAGTTACACTTGGCCAGCCGTAGCTATCGCGTCACTCCAGGTTTAACCAGAGCTAAACCACCGCCAATATTTTTTTCTGGACCTTGAAGAGTGTCCAACTTACAATACTGCTCATGAGACAGTGCTAACAGTACCTCTCTTACTTTTCCAATGCAGTCGTCAGTGTCAAGACTTTCTTCCGCGGTTAAGTGTGTTTCGGTAAGAACCATGTTGAGGTGTCAGCCTTCGGGAGATGCTGTTGACGCCAAGCCTCGTTTCTTACGTTGGCTGTCTCTATATCGTTTGCGGTCTAGTCTGTCACTGCGGCTGTTCGAGGAACGGTCCGGTGCAAACTACGTCAACCATATCTCACGTGGTGATGGCAACGACGCTAACGGACCAATAGATCGACTTAAAGGGACTCTTTATTGGACATTCCTGCTCCCACGAGTAAGCGTACTGGGCAGCTGCAGTAGTTTGTAAAAACCAAGCTCGGCGGTAGTTGAAGAACAGATAAAAAGTCGCACACAACCGCGCTGAAGTTTTACAGCTGAAAAACTGCCGCAAAAAGGCGTAGAAAGCACATAGAAAAATCTCGAGCATTGTAGTAGTACTTGCACATGTCCACACTCCCGCCAGAGATATCTCGTCACCTCTCGAGTCATAAAAAAAGTGAGAAAGTGAGGTGAAATTGGCTTCAAGCAAGAATAAACATCCCATTGAAAGCTTCACGACAACCAAGATGTGCTCTGTATTTCAGTTCTTGATAATTCCAGGTTCTGGCACAGGGAACAGGGAAAGGCGAAGGGCTTGACCCGTTAAGTGTTCCCCGCGTGGCTGTATCGATCTCGCAAAGATTTAAGTGGCCGAAGTGCTCCCTTGTGAAAGTGGTCCGCGGTTTCGAATTATGCTCTATAAGATCACCCGCGCATGAGTTTGTTATTCTGAACGAAATAAATGGTCGTCCCCAGCTCTCCGCTGTGGTCTTTTTGTGTCGTGTCTTTTGTTGTTATCTCGTTGTTCTAACTACAATGAAATCAGATGTCCAGTTTCTTCGGTTTGCTACCACGTAACATAGTGCAAAGGTGATGCCACTTTTTGTGATCTTTTCCCTGGAGCTTCCACGCCTTCCATTCACCTTGAGGTTCCTAGACCCCGCCACTACACTCGGCCTTGGTCCCAGCTGCCTTGATAGGACAGACAATGGTACTCCGTCGCATCTCGAACCCAGAGCACAATACACATTGAAAAGAGGAGGCCTCGATTCAGGCAATCTCGCCAGCAGGAGTAACCATGGCGTTCGTTTTCTTGTGTCTTTCCCTTTCCATAATCTACGTCAGGTCACCCGTGAAAGCTCCAATGGTCGGTCATGGCTTTCGCACGGTGGTCCTGGCCAGTTTTATGATTTAAAAGACTACGAAACGAAGAGTGGCGCAGGGCCGAGTCCTTCCTCTCGGCCTTCCGTACATTAAAAACGTATTTGAACGTGTCAAGCCTGTCGTCCCGGAGTTCGGTTTGTCACCGCGAAACAATTACGCCATTATACAAGGCAAAAAAATTATTCTTCGCAGAAAGCGTATCATGGACTAAATATCATTGCATACTGAATGTTGCATGGTGTTAACAGCGAAAAGGCAATAAGAGCAGCTGGTAGGCGGTCAAATGGAAGAGCTTTAAAACTCGATCTTTAATATTGGGGGGGGGGGGGGGGGTACTTCTGAGGAAACAAAGAAAGGTGCGTTTCAGTGGTGGTTGCGATTGTAAAAAATAGTGAAGGTTTGGTGGAAGTAAATGTCATCAATCAAAATAGATGGTTAGCCTCGGGGTATGCGAATGTAAAGCACAGTGTTCTATACGAACTACGTGCCTCAGCGCAGTGCCATTATCTGGCATAAGAGGACTGAGCGCCCATGGCATGCAGCGTCTGAGCGATACAAGTAGTGCTGCAGTGCAAAGTGCAGTGTTACTGTGCAGCAAATAATGGCCACACATCTACACGCTGGTCACCTCCTTAAACAGGAAAAATGAATCGTTCGGGTTGAAAAGCGGAGCCATTGTCATGCGGGGATTGAAAAAGATATCCCCAGCTTTCTCAGATCTTGGCTGTAAAAGACAACTTAGACCGGGCGCAGGAATAGTTTAAGTAGTTTTTTTTATGCAAAGAATACAGAAAGCAGTGAAGCTTCCTTCTTTAGCTTTAGAGCTATTGTAGTGCAGTTCCTTAAATTCCCGCAAATATATGAAAGGCTCGCAGCCTCAGATCCAGAGATGAGAAGGTAAGTTTACAGTTGGTAAGTTTAGGTAAGCTTAGCTGTGGAAATCAAAATTGGGCATTGATACCATGGCCCAGCCGTGCGCCGGAAAGCTTTAGCTAGAAGATGTAATAGAGCCACTAGTCCTATCCTTTCCGCAAAGCTGGACGCTTGATTTTGCCAGCCTGCACTAAGAGGTAATAAATGGCGCGCTAATGAGTCTCCATGCGTTCGCTATCGACGGCGCACAGAAAGAAACCAGGACGTTCATCATTTTCGAGACGCGTTTGTCAACATTTTAATTTAGATGATTGTCATGGTTTCTTTGAGTTCATGGCTTTTCTTTGTTTTGGTTGTTGTAATCACCAATCCCATCTGTAATGCTCCAGGGCTTGACAGTAAAAAGAAACAAATAAATTAACGGCTTCAGGCTACCATGCTGTTATGAATGCTTTATTGGCCCCTTTGCTTCAAATACCAAAACTCTGAAGAGATGGGTCGCTGTGGGTGACTGTCTCATTTGCAGACGTCATCCTTGTACAACAGAACTCCGCCACCGCACTTCTCGTTGAATGCAGTGGTGCATGATTCGGGAACAGCGGCTTCTGTTCCAATTGGTACCCACTGAAAGCATACTGAAAAGAAATGAACAATGAGAAGGCTTTAGGGTTTTGTGACTTGTTAAAGGCCTCCTCCTGTTTTAGATTGAAGGTATTTTTGAGCATTACGCTGCATTTTTTATTGTTATCAAGACGTTAAAAGTGGTTATGGAATAACAATTCTCCAAATTCCTATTTCTGTTCAACCGCTTGAAGGAACATTATACTACGATAACTCGGGAGGCTAAATAGGGAACAGCTATCTTCTTCTAAGTTTCTGTATATTCTGTGTACATCAATCGTGAACACATTAGGTGGAGGGCTGCATGCGTACAATATTTCACTTCTTGACCAAGAATGATATGCGTGGCCTGCCAAATTTCAATGCAAGGCCTGATGCTAGAAAATGAATTCAATATTTGTCAATACCTTTCGGCATGTCTTCATATGCCCATGTTATAGGCCTTTCCTAATAGATCATGCACACAAAAGAACGGTCCCATTCTTGAAGTAGGGCAATGCGGACTATTCGCTGAGCCCTTGTAGACAGCATTTGTGGCTAAGTGAAAAATACCGGAAGCAATGCTGTACAGTGATATCCCTCTTGTTGGTTGTTCCGACCAGGAAAGGCTTGCTCTTCGCTATTTCTGCAATGCCCGGGCTAAGTGGGGTCGTCCTCGTGGGTAAGAATCTCCGTTAGACTGTACTCTATCACGTCAACTGAGTCGTAAACCCCTGCTTTTGTTGTACTAATAATGCCAAAGAAAACTTTCGTGGCTGCGCTACCCACACCCTCGGTGCAGGAAGTAACCCTGATCATGAAGGCATGACCGCAATGAACATGTAGGTGGGGAAGGGGGTAGACGCCGTCGAGTATATGCCGCATGGGGTCGCATGGTCCTCTTAGATATGCGAGTGAGCAGGATCTACCGAAATGTGCGCTGTCTTTCAAGCGTCCACAGTTTTCATTGCCGTCGACGCAGGGTTGCGCAGAAGGATCGCTGAAGTGTTAAGGTCATTCAATAAACGTTCCATTACCATTATCGGTAAAAAGAAGCACAAAGCTTGAACAGTGAAGACGAAGCATAGACAATCAGAAGGGACAGCTGCGATTGGGTGCACACGGAGACTGACACAAAAGAAACGTTTACTCGCAAAATTTTCAGTACCATACCGCATGCTTTAAAAGTGTATCCTACACTTTGATAATCAGTTCCTGGGAAACAAATGGAAGATGATTTAACAACCATGACGGTCTAAATTAGAGACGCAGCTTGTATGAAAGAGCAGGCTCGATAAAAAAAAACGCTACGTTTCGGTACGGTGGTTCTGTACACAGCGGAGCACGCAAAGTGGCAAATGCGCGTCTAGGTTTCACTTCAACATAGGGTGTGACCGTCTAAAAGATAGAAATTTCACTAGCAAACGGAACATTGTTCGCGGTTGTGTTTGCGCAACCAAAGCCAAATGCTGCTTTCTTTACATGAAGGATTTTTGAACTCTCATGCATAAAGCAGCAGAGATTTTTGTTCCGACGAGGGCAACTGCCAGCACTGCTCGGCTTCATGCGAGCGCTTTACCATGAGCGAAAGACTATGGAGAAGAAAATACGAGTGTACTGCACGAATATTTTAACACTGTACTTACTACACGTGAAGTAATAAAAACAATTACGGTAGATTAGTGAAGGTAGGTAAATCCGTATTATTAGATGTGCCAGCACTGTGTGGCCAATGGCTCTGACGTCATCACAACCTCCCAAGTCCAAGTGTGTGTATGTATATACAAGCAGTCAAGTACCTCATGTTTTCACAGATATATATATATATATATATATATATATATATATATATATATATATATATATATATATATATATATATATATATATATATATATATATATATATATATATATATATATATATAAGGATGATAAACGTATTTGGTTCTAGAGGTAAAATGCAAAGTTGAGAAACGCTTCATTTAACCCATAGATTTATTTTGAGTCGACGTTTCGGACAGAGCCTCTCTTGAGAAAGGGCAGGCTCTGTCCGAAATGTCGACACAAAATAAATCTATGACTAAATGAAGCGTTTCTCAACTTTGCATATATATATATATATATATATATATATATATATATATATATATATATATATATATATATATATATATATATATATATAATATATATATATATATATATATATATATATATATATATATAAACTCTCAAAGAAATATAACTAGGTTTTGCTGATATTTCGAGTGGGGACCAAGCTTCTTGGGAATGCTGCAAGATTATTTCAGACGAGTATTTATAGGAGCTCGAAAAAGGTTGCTGCAATGCGCCCGACTTTGCACCCCCCCCCCCCAGAAAAAAAATACAAAAAGTGCACCTACGCGCTTGGCGCGTGATGAGTGACATTGCAAAAGGTTGTCTAGTGGCCGTACTTCGGGCATGGAACATAACGCCCAAACACTCCCACGCACAGCACTCAGCACAAAACGCTGGAACACACACAGATATTACAATCCATTAGAGTTTCCGATAAATTCATGGTCCGTGTCGGGTAGTCTTGGTAAAAACAGGTTTTTTTAATCGGTTAAGTACTTGTTTTGATTGAAGGAAGGCCATGCCTCAGAAGGACAGTTTTCAGGAAGAGCTGCAACTAATCCAAAGTGGGATACCGGTCATCGTGCCTGGAGTAAGGCGAGACCCTGAAGATTATATTGTTACGTGGCGGCCAGCCGAAGAAAGAGACGCGATGATCGATGGCAATGAGATGATTTATTGGCTGCTGGCCTAGCGCGAGCGCTCCTGCCCGCGCCACTGCACAGTTCGTAGTATTCTTCGTCACACTACCCGGGGCCACCGAGCGATCGTCCCGATCGGTCATAAAGAGGCGCGCGAAGGGGTTACGGGCTTAAGAGAATGGTTGGACAGGAACAAGAAAGGGGTGAGGCGCTGGCTGCCACGATAAATGAGATGGCTGAATGATTCCAGGTCTTGAAGCTTCCGGGCCGCAGGTCGCCAAAAGCCGATGGTCGAGGCCCCAGGACGCGCCGAACGGCCTGGGCAGAGGAGCGGTGTCTTCAGATGTAAGCGGCGTCTCGGGTCGGTGGGGTCGATAGGTCAGGTCCTTGCGTCGGGTTCAGTTCGTCGTGTTGAGTGGTGTGGGCGGGGGACGGGGCGGGGGGGGGGGGGGGGGACAACGGCGAGGTCGGTTTGGGTCTGAAAGGCTGGGGCACGGCCGGGCGACGCCGGCCAAGAACTCACGGCTGGCGACCACGGCTGACGTAGGACACCGAAGCTCCCCGGACCAGGATGTCGATGGTACCCCGCAAGCTCCACGAAATGTTACGTGGCGGTCAGCCGAAGAAAGAGACAAGATGAGCAATGGCAAAGAGATATATTAATGGCTGCTGGCCTAGTGCGAGCGCTCCTGCCCGCGCCACTGCACAGTTCGTCGTCTTCTTCGTCACAATATTGGCAGAGCCACCCCTAACTTTAAGTAGAAATGGTGCGTTTGGCATCGTTACAACCGGCATGCGTATATCTGGCCAAAGGCGTGATGAGAGGTGGAGGGAAGGGCCGAGGCAATGCGGCAGGCTGCACCCTGCGCCTTCTCGCATAGCGCTATTTTCGCTCAATTATCGCTGCCGTATGCGCATGCGAAGCTGGCGCTTCGAGTAATTGGTTCGCAGTAGCTGTTTGTAGATCGCGCTATTCTAAATGTCTCTCTCTGCCGCTGAGGTGTCTGAGCGGCTAAAGCACTCGGCTGCTCACCCAAGAGACGCGGCTTCGATCCCGGCCGCGGCGGTAGAATTTCGATGCAGGCGAAGTTCTAGAGGCCCGTGTACTGTACGATATCACTGCACGTTAAAGAGCCTCAGGTTGACAAAATTTCCTCGGCCCTTCACCATACCGTCCCTCATAGCCTAAGTCGTTTGGGACGTTCAGCCCCCATAAACAAAAACAAACTAAATGTCTCTATTGACTGGCGCATCGTCTACCGCAGTCGTGCAGACTCCTGCGGCCTTCTTTCATTGGTGCACAAATTGATGACCGCTGCTGAGGGGTTATACAAACCACTTCGATACAAGGACTGTTCCGCACGAGGGAAAGCTAGATACAGTGTTGACTGTTAGCTGAAAAACAAAATGACAGGAAGACAAACGAGACGGACATTGGCGTTTGTGTTATTGTCTATTGTTCGTTTGCCCTGTCTGTCGTTTGCTCCCTACAAAAACCATGACCATTGATCAACAAGCCAGAACCAGTCTTTTATTAGTCAGACACTTTGATTAGGCTCGCCAATTCTTTCACCACCTCTGCAGATGCCATTTCGCAACACCTGTTATAAAGTAATTGATGTCGCGCGTTTTATCATACAATCAAGAATTTTGCGCACGAATGGTTGCCTACCTGAATATAAAAAAATCGGCTTGCAGTTAGGCATCAACAGGTTTTATAGAGGCACTGATTTTGTTTCCACTTTTTGTTTTGTAGCGATAGCTACATTATGGTAGCATTTCGAGCCTTCAGCGTGGCGTGACAGCATGGTGGCTGCGCCGCCGCGCTGTTACGTGGTTGGTCACGTGGTGCGGAGCAGCTGCCGGCGGCGCGGCGCCTTGGCTGGTCACTTGGTTCGCCACATGACCATCCACGTTGCTGGTGGCGTGATGCGGAGCAGTTGATGCTGCAGGCGGCGCGGCGCGCCGGCGAAACCGAGCTGCAACAGCTGTGCGCATGCGCCGTGTCAAGAAGGACGAAGATGAAGAAGGAACGCCCAGGGAAACGGAGCGGCGAAAGACTGACTTCGCAATTCAACTGAGCAAGTTCCATTCGGCCAGCTGTAGATTTCGCGTCACTCTAGGTTAACCACAGCTAAACCACCGTCAAGTTTTTCTTCTCACACGGATTATGCGAAAACCGCCAACTTAACAGAAAAGCTGAGCGTGGGCACTGAGGGATGTGCGCTTTTTTAAATCCCATTTCTCTCGGGTGAACCGTGCGCCTTCTCCTGTTCTCTTCTGCACTGTGTTTCATATTGACCTTGCAAAGCTTATCCGGATTAGGTTGCCTTAATATTCATGTCAAGAAATTCCACCTGTAGGCTATCTTTGTGTTGGGGCGCGAATTAACGGCAGGATGCCTTATTACTTTTTCAAACTGTTTATTAACAAGGTTACGTTTAGAGCGATTACACGGGTGCGTACGGTCCAGCGTCCATCTTGCGTCTTGTCTTCCTCCCCGGGGTTGCTAGCCGCCTGCTCGCCCAGGGTTGCCGGACAACTGCGCTTTTTCCGCTGCGCGCGCTCGCCGCGCATCGGAAGGTCCGCTAACATTCGGCCATTCTGGCATCAGAAGCGCCCTCGCTTTCGTCCGAAGGCTCCTCAAAGTCTTCAACGTCTTTGTTCGACGTGGACCATGTTTTTAGCGAACTGATGTGAGCCGTTGTTGCGTAGTGCCTGCTTCGTGTCCCCTTCAGTGCTGCGACTCCATACGTGTCGTTTGGTTTAACTTCGGTGACAACGAGCGGCCCTTTGTAGCGAGGCTGCGTCTTTGTCGGCTCGCCGGTGTGCTCGGGCGCACATCGCATGACGACTACGTCGCCAGCCTTGAGCGTGTCTCCACTGCAGTGACGCATGTCGAACCTTTTCTTGTACTTTGCCTGAGAATCCAGTATACGCGTTCGCACTTCAGCTTGAAGTTGTTCTGGATTCGTCCAGGCGACATTATCTTCTGTCTCTGCAATCTCACGCAACGCTCCGTCATGAAATTTCGGGTTGTAGCCATAAAGCACCTCGAACGGAGTCCTTCCGGTACTCTTGTTGTAGGACGTGTTGAGGAAAGCTTCGACACCCTTTAATCCAATGTCCCATTCTCGCTGGTCGTTTCCGTCCATGGTGGTCATGATGGTCGGAACAAGGGTTCGGTTGACCCTCTCAACTTGACCGTTCGCGCGAGGGTGTCTCGTTGAGTTCAGCACGTGCTGGATACCCCTGGCTTTGCAGAATTCCTCAAATGCCTTTGATGTGAAGCACGTTCCTCGGTCGGTTATTATCCTTTCCGGCAGACCGTGACTAAAGGTGAAGTCCTCACAAGACTTTATCACACTTTTTGCCGATGTGTCTCGTGAAGGGAAGAGCCTCACGTACTTTGTCAGGTTGTCGATGACGACAAGGATGTACTTGTTTCCCTTTTTGCTTCTCACAAATGGGCCCAGGTGATCTGCATGAATGGTCTCGAACGGTCGCCGCCCAGGAGGGATGGGGTGCAGGAGTCCCTTTTCCTTGCCACTTGGCACCTTGCAGATCAGGCACTCAAAACACCGTCTGATGTGCTCACGGACGTACCTGCGCATCCCTGGGAACCAGTATGTTTCGCTGATCTTTGCGATTGCGCGATCAAGCCCGAAGTGACCTTCCAAGCCGTGAAACTTAACACAAAGGCTTTTTCGCATGGACTTAGGCATAACGTATAGCAACTTTTTCTTGCCGTTTGCCTCTGTTTCGCGAAACAGTCGTCCCTCCTTCAGCACGAAGTTCTGTGCCAAGGCGCGTTCTTCTGCAGTTCGATCGCATGACTTTTTCTGTATAGTTTCCCGCTCTTCTTTGCTTGTTCGGTAGGGTCTAGAAGAAACCGGCATACTTCCTTCCTTCAGGACAATGTCCATTTCAATGAGGTTGGTGCAGCCTAGCTCCTCAATATTCGTCGCGAAGCACTCGCGGTGTTGGTTGAGGAGTTTGAGTAGGTCTTGTCGTTCCTTCGTCGCCACGTCGTTGCCTGTTGCAACATCCTTCTCGTGAATCGGACCCGCAGTTGCCGTTTTCACTTCCGTTGTTTCGCTTGTTGTACTGAGCGTAGCCGTGTCTATATTTACTTCTTCTACTCGACCAAGGCTCATCCCTTTCTTCAGAACCTTCTCGCAGTTGGAAGTGTTTGCCACAGGTACACTGAGCTGCTTGCTGGCAACATGAAACACGCTTCCAGTCATCGTACCCTTTCGCTGGTACAGGACGTCAGTCTCGCCTTCAAGGTCTACACTTGCCATGATGAAATTCACTGAACGTGGCTCGAGGGCTACGTCGTTCTTTGTAGTGATTTTTAAGGCTTGGTTTTGGGTGAAGGGTTCGAGATGTCCGAATGTATCGTCTCTCTTGTCCATGATCTTGAAGGTGTCGTCTACCTTGACATAAGCGACGTTAGGCAACTCCGTCCACGTGCGACCAATGATTACAGAGAAGTGCTGTGCTGTGTCCGGCACGACATGAAGCATGACGTTTTCGCCTTTTACGCCATCTATCTCTATTGTTGTTCTGAATCTTGAAAGGCATTTGACAGGGCTTTGGCCAAATCCATACAACTCCAGGTTGTCTTCTTCGAAGCAAGAGCAACAACCCATGGCGTCGGATGCCTTGATCGTGCAGACTGAACTTCCGGTGTCGATGAGAGCATCATAGCTCTTCTGGTTGACCACCGCAGTCTTCACGTACTTAATGTTGGGTAGCTCGCTACTCGATGACGCAGACACGTATTGTGATGGCTGTCCTGCCCCCGGCTTTGTGGTTTCATTGTTGGTGCGGTGAACAGGCATCGGACAGTCTTTAACAACGTGACCGTATTTCCGGCATCTGTAACATTTCGGTTCTGCGGCCCTTACAGCGCTACCGTGCGCGATCTGCTTCGGCTTCGTTTCCACGCCTTCTGGTGTGGCCGACACATGCTTGCTTCCGCCCTGGCTGGGTGGCCGGTGGCTTCCATGGGAGCTGAGGTAGGCTGCCTCCCCTGCTTCGAGGCTTTTTGCCGCCTCAAGCAGCTCCAAGGATGTAGTGAAGCTTGCTGCTTTAAGCCGCAGTATCGCAGCGTGGTTTGCATTCTGCAGGCCCGCAATTATCAAATTCTTCCATTGTGAAGTGTCCTCCTTGACATCGCACTTTGTGCAGAGGTAACTCTTGTCGAAAAAATAGTCGACAACGGACTCGCGTGGACCTTGCGTACGGCGGAGCATTCTTTCGTAGAGGGCAAGTGGGTTGCTCTCGTCGTCGGGAAAGACCTTCTGCAGCTCCTCCGCCCACTTCTCCCAGGTCTCCAGCTGCTTCCCCCTTGCTCTGTGCCACTTCAAGGCAGTGCCGCTGAGCTTCGACGCTGCAACAGCGAAAACGACACCGTCCCTCCAGCCGGCCTGCCCCGCCACCATCTTGACATTCGATATCCACTCCCTTGCGCTCTCTCTCGCTCCGGTCCCCGCAATGGCGGTTCCCGAGAAGGCGGGAATGGATGCCGACAAGTCCGGCATTGCTGTAACTTGTGCGTTGCCTTGGTTTTGGGCTGCCAACAGCTGTACGTGGGCTAGTTGTTCGGTGAGCGTCGTCAGCGACTTGATTATTTCCCTGTCTTGGGACATGGCGATGCTGTAGGGGTTGCTGCTAGCTGACCGCTTCAGTTCGAGGAATCAGAGTATTGGAAGGAGGCTCACCGGTGCCGTCTTCACGCAGTCGGCGTCGTTGCGGTTGCCTTTTCCCCGTTGCTCCAGGCTTTCGGAGGCGGTAATCCGCTCCAGGCTTTCGGAGGCGGTAATCCCACTTCTGATTTGTAGGCTATCTTTGTGTTGGGGCGCGAATTAACGGCAGGATGCCTTATTACTTTTTCAAACTGTTTATTAACAAGGTTACGTTTAGAGCGATTACACGGGTGCGTACGGTCCAGCGTCCATCTTGCGTCTTGTCTTCCTCCCCGGGGTTGCTAGCCGCCTGCTCGCCCAGGGTTGCCGGACAACTGCGCTTTTTCCGCTGCGCGCGCTCGCCTCGCATCGGAAGGTCCGCTAACACACCTAACTGATGTGTAAAATAGAATCGAAGCTGGATGCGCATAACTGATATAAGTTCAGAAAAAACCTAGCAGCTGGTGCGGTCAGTGCACGAGCTACGTTTCCCGGATTTGCGTGATTTCCCCCTAAGGCACTCAATTACTTGCTCCTGGACTCTCTTTAACCATTCTTAATGTGTTGAAATGATAGCCATTGAGAAACAATTCCTGTGTTAGAATAGAAACATTTCCATTCTCTGCACTCTCGCTACTGCACAAGCCTAAGGCAGTCTCATAAATGTTTTCTCAGTTTCAATTATGACGTACTGGCCACAAGTGTTGCTCTGTTTCTAGGCGCACTAAACTGCAAAAAAAAAATATTTAACATCATTGCTTATTAACTCACCTTTCTGCGAGCCCAGAAGAAGCGTGTTAATCACGCAAACCTTGTAATCTGTGTAAACTAACTGTCCTGGTATTGGGTGTGCAGCATCTGGAACAGAAAATGAAAAAAAAAATGCACATGTAACGTGAAAATACTTTTGTGCAAGCAAAATAAAATAAGCCTAGAACACGTCTCATTCATGCATTGGCCGATAAATCGCACCGAAAACCGCCGTCGTCCATTCCTTGCCCTTAAAGAAATTGAGAAATCAAGCTTGTTACTTGCGATTTTGTACTGAGAATGCGATAACTGAAGGTAGGGGTTTAACGTAGCTGAACCCAGTACACGTGCGAACGCTTGTTCTTAGCCTGGTTGGCTCATAGCTTTGCTTTGGTGGGGCGTCGGCATTTCTGGCGACGATATTAGGATTTTACCGTGGTTATAAGCTGATCTTATCTGTTCGTGCTGCACTGAAGTGGACGAATACCACGATGCGCAATTAATAACGCGAGACTATGTTGAATTTTAACACGAGGCGTGATCGACTGCGGCGATAGCGTACTGCTTTCGTACAGTGGCCAGTTAAGCTGATCTGTTGGCGCCATAGGTTAGAATATCAGTTGCGGCAATATTTGTTTTATTTATTTATGCAAGCTGAAGGCTTCAGCATTTTGACGGATATTTCAGCGTAGGTCGTGAAGGGCAGCCTTCACTTAAAAATAACGAATGTCATAACCAAGGCTTGAACATTTACTATGCAAATTTTTAGAGGTGTGATGAGTAACTTTTTCTACAATTCAAGTTAGAAAGTACAAAGTCGATGAAACACCGATAAATTCATATTGAGCACTCAACACTGCAATAAAAGACCTAAAATATTACGTATTCTATGTACAGTCTATGTCAAATATACACAGCCCAAGAGGTCTGCTTCTAAGCACTGCAGTGCAGCTCCTCTTGCATACTCTGGGGTCCTAATCTCACGAAGCAGGAGGAATTTAAGTCCTCAACCCTCCCAAGCTTAGGACTGTCTAATATCCTAAAGAGCCCCGCCACACGCTTTGGAAGCAAACCTCTTGGGCAGTATAATTTTGACAAGGACTGTGCCATTGGAAAGCTTGAGCAACGAAAGACAGGATCCCTTCCAATGAGGCGACTGCTGTTTGATGCTAGGCACCCTGACAGAAAAATCAATGAAGGCATTTAATACATACCGAGAAGCTCTGGACACGACCGTTTTTCAAGAACAAGCTGTTGATGAACGCGAGGTTTTGATACATCGTAGCATTCGATTATTACAATAAATATATTCGCACATTTCTCTCGGCAGGTTTGCATTTTTTCGGTATTAACGTTTTCCCTGTCGTCAAAAACGTTGTCGCATGCGTATTCTAAGGAACTCTTAACTTCTCTATGTGAGTGACTGAGAAAAAATTTTGCGACGTAGCGGAGGAGTAGAACATTCCCTTCAATATTTGCATGACAGTGCCTTACAATATTAGCATGGAGGAGAAAAAAACTAGGAGGGAGCATGACGTCACGCGCTCAGCCTCTGCAAGCCATCCTCCTCTGACGCCGCTGCCGAGGGCCCTTTCGCGCACTGACTCTTGGGAAATAGGCCCTCCACAGTTACCAGACTGACAACCAGCTTGGATAGCGGTGCTCTTTAGTGAACGTCCGTGCTTCTATGTAGCGCAGCGCCTGTCTTGCAGCTTTGGCGGAATGCGTACCGAGGTTGTGTGAAGGTTCCGCATCTCAACACTTGTGTTGATTACGCACCTTAGTTTTTGGGTGCAGTGTAGAAAACTGCAGGTAAACCTTTCATCAAAAGGTTCGTCGGGGGCTCTGCGCATTTGAACTAACGTCGCTGTACGCTATACGTGTACGGTACTCCAGTACCGATGTGAAGAGGCGTTTTCATGGTCTTGCTAGAAATACAAATTGCACATGGCCGCTTTGAATGTCGCTAGAATTCAGAATTTTTCCCAGCGGCGTGCGGCCGCTACCTCGTCACTGTTAAACTGTGGTTCGTAAAGAGAATGGAAAGCAATTCCATTCATCGTTATACACACACACGGAGCGCTTATTTCAGCGCATACTATAAGCGGAGAATAGGCGAAGAAAAAAACTAAAAAAGGAGGCAGTGGCTTCCAGAGCGCTCCGGCGCGCTGCGCAAGATTCTATTTCTCGGGCAGGCGGACTTCGGCCCGCCCATGGGCCCGCCGTTCTCCGCTACTCTCGGGGCACAAGTCGTGCCGAATACGCTCGCGCACACACGCGGTTCCGACGTGAAATGCAGCAGTAAAGTATTTCTCGCTGTCGAGAGAGAGCGCCGACGGCTTTACGTCTGCCTGTATGCCCCTGCGCGGGGTGCCCTCGGCGTTCGCTTGTTCGTCGGTTTCGGAGCCGATGCTCGGAGTTGACGCGGTGCTGTGGGCTCACGCAGTTGCTCGAGAACTGGCTGCCCTTGTCGGAAGTCGATGGCAGATACCGTCCTATAGAATAATGCAGCTTTCGTTATTGCGACCTGACAGGCGCTGTGATTAGTCACAGTATAGCAAGCTTTCTGTTTGTGATTGGGGTGGGGCAGTTTCTGTTTGGAAAATGCATTTATCCAAGCAAGCAGGTCATCATACATGAGCCACTCGTAGTAGCATAACTGCACAACGGCACAAACAGATGATATGGTACAAAAGATTCACAAAGTAAAGTGGACACATATGGGACCAATCGAGATATGTATGAAAATATTTATACCAGGTCAACATATATGAGTCATACCTCGTAACATAACTGCAAAAGGGCAAGAACAAATCATATGGCACAAGATGTTCATAAGCAGCAGAAAGAGATGATTTATCGAAGCCAACACGTGAATGTTTATCCAAACAGTCAGGTTAGCATCAGCAGGACTCGTCTACACAGCTGCCAACAATATTAGTAATCTGCCAACACAATCAAAGCATTCACAAGTTACGATGGGACAAAAGCTTGCCAAGGTAACATATGAGTATGTTTATCCAAACAGTGGAACCATCATAAATCCCAAAGTGAGCTTGGTCCACGCAGCTATTTGCAAATCTTTGAAGATACGACATTCACAGCAAGGTTCAATGCACTTTAAGAAAGAAACACGTGACAATATTTCGCCGTTCCCCAAAAAAGGTTTTCTGTGCAGGCTATTGATCCGTCTGTATTGAATCATCCTTATCTTTGTGTATCAAAAGTTTCCTCATTCATAGTATATAACTGAAGAACACACTCATCAAATAATAGAGGAGGTCACATTTTTGCGCCATTTTTTCACCTGCATTATTGTCTTTTAATTTGTTTCAACTAATAAGCTAAACAGACATAAATTGGTTAGAACACTGTTTAATTGGAACTTTCAGAGCTTGGGTTCTTCAACAAAGATTCCGTCCAATGCTTAATTACAGTCTTGAAAGCTCTATGCGCACTGGTATGTATGTCTTGACCATCTTCCATTAACGGAGATTAAGGTTCTTGGACAACGGCCACAGCAGTTGTTGGCCTTGATGGCCTACCAAACACTGTTGTGCTTCTTGATAGTGTTTTGGTTTTGGCTCTGGGCTATGGCTTTGCTGTATGCAAAGTTATTTCTGTTCTGTGCTTAAATTTAGCTCAGCTCTGTTTCCTCCTTCCTTTTTATATACCATCACCTCCTTCCCCCAGTGTAGTGCGGCAGCAAGTCGGTATCTTCTGGTTAACGTCCGTGCCTTTACTTCTCTCCCCTCTCTTGGGAACTCTGCATGACCTGAGGCATATTGCTCGCTGGCATACTAAATTTGATATATATTTTATTTTGCTTTTGCCGCTCACATGGCCCTCACAAGTATGCTCAGTGCCCTTATTTCTCCCTTTTTTCGCTGTTAGTTTTCGTTTTCCTTGTATAATTACGACAGTGGTCTTCTGCAAAGATTTTTTTTTTCTGCGAGATGGAATTGCAACTCTAGCAGCGAACATCTGCACACAAAGACTGCTGTCCAAACAGTAAAATCATCGTTAGATCACAATCACAAAAGAAGCCCCGTATGTACAATTGGTAACAGGCTGCTCTAGGCCCCAGAATGAGCCCAATCAGTTAAAGCATGCAGGACGGAATTTATTTACCCGGATGTGACTTTGGTGGCTGTGTCATCCGAGGTTTTGCAAATTTAATTATTTTCAGAGGTGCAACCTATCACTCTAGTTTCCTCTTGGAAGCTGATAACTGCTTTTGTGTAACCTGTGATCAGGAGCATAGCGGTTCGCATATCTGCCACGCCCTTTACAAAATTGCACATACCCATAGGGAGGACTAGCCGTGCAAGGAAGTGCCTCGATTTTGGCTCTGCCCATATACTTCTCTCGTGGCGTTTGCAATTTTTTGTTGTTCTCTCCTGCTCCTTTTCTTCCGTTCAACATTCTTGTCATTTTTTTATGATTTGCCCATGTTTATTATTAAACAAGACATTCTCAATATATTTATTGCCTGGGAGCCCCTATGAATTTCTGGAAGTCCTCATGTCTTGGCTTGCATCCTATTCTGCCTGGCATTAATGCAGAAATGAGCACAGTCACATAACCCCTCTAATAATGGCAAAATTGAATTTCTGTTAATTCAGTTATAAATGGCTGCTTATATAATGAATAATTATACTGTAATAATTTAAAATACAATTAGTCCAAAATAAAGTTAGCAAGAAACAAAGGGGGGTTGAGGCATCTATGAATTTAACTGCTTGTGGAATCAAACATGAGCTCCAAGAAACCAAAGAATTCACCAGAAACAAGTATGAGAATCTCTGCATTAACTGCTTACTTTCATACAGGTATAAATAGAATATGCTGATAAGATAATTTTACGGCAATAAACAGCACTGAAAAGCAATGGAAGAATAAAATTTTACCTTGCAATAGTTAGAATATAGTTTACAACAGACACAAAGCCTTGCTACTGGCCCTTGAACTGCGTTAACTTTGTGTATTTCTGTCGAACCCTTTCATGATGTAGCCTATGTGTGATTGACCTGGCAACGTGATGCATTCTCACATCCAGATATTTGTCAACTATTGCCCTCATTAAATGAGCTGAGTGGCTCTCCAGGGCATAACTCTCGAGCATATGCTCATCTAGAGCCTTAAACAGGTCTCTGCCAATGAATGTAGTCATTGTAGTAAGGGCAACCTTAGCTGAAAGTGTTTGGGATGGCAGTGAGGAATATGCAAGAGCCCTGCGCAAGTGCTTCTCTGTTTCTCGGCAAATCGTTAACGCATCTCTTGAAGGATAGATAAGTCCACCGGAGGACTTTCTTTGTATGAGAGAGTGTGCAGTGTATACGGGGCCTGAAACAGTCAGTGCAGAAGTGCACTCGGAGCACTTGATGCGGGCCTGCAAATGATGAATAACAAAACCGGCAATGTGTGCAATGATGGAATCACCAAGATCCGAAATTTTGCCTGGATCTGCGCAGTACGCGTGATCTTCCGGAAGGGTCTCTGTTGAAAGGGCTTCACTGTCGGCAAGGCTTCTTCTCGAGATGCTCAAGTTAATCACGTCGATGGAAGAAGGCTTTGCGGTTGAACTCGCATACAAAATTTGAATTTGTTCTAGTGGAAGACAGTTCCCAGCAGCAACATCCTTCACCTCATTTTTAATTATTAGGCGTTTGTATGCTGCAGCAGCAAACTGTCTTGCTCTAGGATTGTCATTGCATCCCCCAAATGAACGAATTGCACCAAAGAACAATTCCAAGTGATCTTGACTTAATTTTATTGTAGGAAGGTATGCCAGTATCTGACTGTGCCGGATTAAATGATTGTATAGAGAGATAACACTTTTGATGCAGATAATAAAGCCGATAAATCCAGTTTTTCTGTTAGTTTCAATTATTAGCTTTCCATCTGCTGACTCTCTCAGCGAAGAAAAGTAGGACTTCAGTTTTTGCAGGTATGCAATGACAGCAGTCGAGTTTTCAATGGTCAGCGGCTTCTTCCACCCATACTGTTTTAGGTGTCGTGAGTTAAGGATATCAAATGTGTCATTTACATACCTCGAAAATTTTTCGGTTGCGGAAGTTTGGTAGAGTCTTGGAATATTCTGTGCTCTGCATTCTGCTAAAGCGTCAGCTACAGACTTTCTGAAGAGCTGTGCAGCATGAGAGACTTTCATCGGCTGACTTTTCCAATCTATGTGCGACTGTCTCAGCTTATTAGCTAAATGGAGCCCTTCTGCATGCTGAACCTCATGGAGGTCCTCAATATGCTTCCAATTAACCACTCCACCGTCTTCATCTACAATGATTCTTTTGTCACAAAGTGTGTTGCGCAGGACCTTCAGCATATGGCATGCATCCAGCATTGCAAAAACCGGTTGTTTTGTAACTGGATGTGGGAAAGATGCATTCAGTTCAGCAAGGTCAAGCTTGCGGCCAAGGCTACGCAACATTGATAAGTTTGCTGCAGCACCATCACATGTGAGGTTCACAACATGTGCTCCTTCTTCATGAGCATGAGAGAGAGCCTGTAGAACCAGGCTGCTCCTTTGCTCTCCTGTAAGTCCATCAACTAAAAAATAACCAATTGGAAGTTTCCAGCGTCCATTAATCGCTACCAGCATTAAAACAAATGCGTCTCTAGCGATTGGGAGGCAGTCATCGTTTACCTCAGTTCCCATAACGACATATTCATGAAATCTTTTCCCATCCCACTCTACATGCCTTCGAATTGCCATTTCATCGACAACCAAGTTGCAAATTGTTGGGTAGCCTGTGTTTGAATTTTGATTAACTTTAATTTCTAGTGCAGCCAGGGCTTCATTTGTGAAACCAGCAGCACCATCAATGCTCTGGTACCATTTCGACAAGGTTTTTGGATGCGGTAAGCAGGTGTCAAATACATCTCGCACATAGTTGTAGGCCTTTGGTGAATAAAAGTGTAACGTCAAGGCAAAGGCCCTGAGTTCCGGTGAATAAACAGTTGGCATTGCTTCCCCTGACTTCTGTGCCAATTGACGCATCAATAGGTCTTTGTTAGGTCCTGCAAGGCTTTCCAGCGTTGCAATGCCTTCGTCGATAAGAATGCGGTTTTTGGATAAGTCCTTGACCACATCCTCTAGATGGGCGACTTTGCGTGCAAGCCGGCGTCGGGACTGCTGCAAACTTTTAATTTTCTTTTTGCTTGCAGTTTGTAGATTCGCATACCGCTTAACTTCGCTTCGCAGAAAAGCCTTTTCGGGAGTATCTTGTACGGCCTGCTGCTGAAATGGAGTTTAACACAAACTAACCACTACCTCATCACACATTTCTAAGAAAAACGTAAACAGCTAAATACATTAGCTCATTCCATTTCTAAAAGTTCCATAGTACATCATGCAAAATGGTCAGTGCAAAAGTTACCAGTTTACATGCCTAATCCACTAGCATTCAAGTTTTTGTATAGGATATAATGTAATTTTATGCATGAAAGCAGGTCAGGCAGCCCCACAGCAGTGCTGTAAAAAAGAAAAAGCTTTTTAGTTCATTGTGCTAGAACATAAACATTTGATATTGGTAACCGTTTCAATTGTACAAAAGTAATTCTTAGGAACAAAAGGTATCCGAGCAAGGTGGTTCGTTACTTTCTAGATGATTTTTTAGCTACATGGCTTGACAAGTCATCTTGAAACAATTACAGGTGAAGCCCAAGTAAAGCATGTATTATGAAATGTTAATAATTCTCGCATGGTAGTGCTGAATTTTTTTTATTTGGGATGCACAAACTCTATGAAGAATCAATTCTGTACAAAGCTCTCTGAGTCTGTGGACCGTCATTAATCATGGAAAAAAGATTAGAGTTTCCAGCAACAGGTCTTTCTTATGCCTTCTTACCATTTCACATTGTGACGTTGATGGTCTTTCTAAGATGTTGCTAGCTTGA
The DNA here is from genome assembly GCA_030143305.2 of Amblyomma americanum. NCBI lineage: Eukaryota > Metazoa > Arthropoda > Arachnida > Ixodida > Ixodidae > Amblyomma > Amblyomma americanum. The sequence continues at coordinate 23,653 of JARKHS020013235.1, read as the reverse complement.
AAGGATGGAGGTGAAGAGGCATCCATACTTTCGTCATGCTGCCTTGAACTGCCTGGCTAGAGAAAAGATGACCACAATGCATGCAAGCAAAGAAGTTTGTTCTGTTAAAGTAGTCAACTTAAGGTTCCCACTATAACTGGTACAAAAACAGAAAAAATAACACTCAAACCATGAAGTGAACAGAATAAAATTAGATGTTACCTCATTTTTCGAATAAAGTGATCTTGCAATGCTTGTAAAACTTGAGCCTACCTTCACTGCTTTGTGCTTATGGTCAAATAGAATGTCACTTTTGGCATGTCATGGTGCACTGACAGCATCACAAATATGGCATTGGCATAATATTTAGTAAAATCCTTTCTAAATTAAACAAATTGTGATTTCCTGGCAGCACAATTTGGGATTCAAGTAAGCCAAAACAAACTTTTAAAGAGATCCATAAAGGTATTTCTCACCATATATATGTGCGAAATCACTCTATGATACCTAATAAATTGTCCCTTCACTGGTTAAGGTATTTCACTGTTTTCAAAAGGATCGTCTTGCAACATTTGAACACCACTAAAGTTTGCAGATAAGTATGCCCTCTAAGAACATTGTAAAGGCCATTTGTGTGTACACCCAGTGCCACTACAAACTGTGGCCTGCAGCTATTTTCAGCATCTGCAGTTTTGCAACTCTTCCAGAATGCGGCTGCACATATAACTATAAACAACATAAACTATGTTGTTATATTCACCAAATATTATATAAACAAGTAGAGCATGCAAATACACAAAAGCCATAGTAGAAAACATAGTAGACGTGTCATAAGGGTAAGCCCACCACGTTGACATAATGTAATAGCAACCCTTAAGCCCCAGACCTATGACTTGAGCACTATGCATACGTTTTACTTTTAATGAACCGCTAATAGGTCACACAAAGATCTTGACATTTGCAGGATATGAACATGCACATACTTCTGTTACATTTGATGTAAAGTTATTGGAGGTGCTTGACTTACCAACACATCTTGAGATGCTGACAAGTCACTTAACACGCCCACAGTGACAAGCTCATCCGAAATGTCCATATCTTCTGAGGCCACATCAGAAGCTGCCTGTAAGGGTGCACACGAGAAATGAATCCTGTCCAGTACAGGTGTGCTTTTTTGAACAGCACTGCCTAGTGAGAGATTGAAAGTAATTCGACATATATATACTGTATCATCTTGAGGCGTTTGCATCTCTCGATGAAACGTGCTCATGGCTTCTGTTGTCAAAGGCGCAGTACTTTGTTCCAGAGAACTCTGGCAAAAAACAAAACAATATACAATGTACAATGCGTACGCTTGGCATCAAGAAAAGCCAATAGAAACGGTCACTTAATAATATATATAAGGTCGCATTTTTCTTACGTATAAAACAAAATGCAGCCACAAATCAGCGGCTGTCTCTCAGCCTTACCATTGCAAAAAAAACTCTTTCGCATCTGGTCATTCTTGAATGCATATAAGAAAAATTAAACCAAGTACACAGCAAAGTATATTGGCAGTCATACATCAGAAAGGATGGCCTTTTTGTTTTATCTCGTGCACGAATAAAACCAGTGTGTATATTCCAGGACATTAGGAGTACAGATGATCAAGCGGCAGTAACGAACGGCATTTTTCGAAAAAGATATATGTTACAAACGCCATTCTTCTAGCGTTGCAAGAGCAATGGTTACCGCTTTGAACTCCGCTATATTATTCAGCCAGCTTGGTAATTTCGTTTCCGGGTGCTGTTTGACGTGTTATTTTCATACTTCACAGACTTGTCCATCTCTCTGAATGAACTCTAGCACGCAAATGCAAACAGCTAGTCCAGCAAAAAGCAGAGGACTGGAGTGTATATACGTTTGCGCTCAGCCGAGACGTGGAAACCTTAGACTGGGCGCACTTTTGCTCCCTCGAAAACCACCACCTTAACAGCCAAACGTGACCTCGCAGCGGAGCGGCGGTACCTCTGAACATACATATATGTAAAGCAACAAAAATGCGCCGTACGTGCGCCTAGCTTTGACGTCGCCTGGCGAAGCACTAGTTTCCGCAAATTTATGTGTGTGTATTTTTCTTATTGAAAAAATAACTATTTCACTATTTGCTTGAAATAATCGTGGGAACAAGTGAAGACGAAAACGATAACGTAGATTCCACAAACCTGTGAAATTGACGGCACGGCTCTTTGTTTCAGCCGACCTGAAACCATAAAATCCTCAGACTTGAAGTGAATAGAGCAGACACAGCTCCATTTCGATGGCATCCAAGTTTCGTCGCGTTCCAGCGCTTCTCTCCAAAGAGTTTTCAGTTTAGGATCTTTTGGAAACCTGTTGTGAAAGGTGCAGCACGTATCAAGATATGTGAAATTGAATCGGCATTCAGATTAAGTAACGTCATTTTTGTCCTAAGTCAAACTAAAACGAGTTTTGTATTAAACATTACATAGGCATGCCGTAGTCGGCAATAGTTTCGTTTCTCAAGGAATGAGCGCAGCGTATTTACTCACCGATGGAACGAAACCCCAGGACGGCGTTCTTCGGTGCGGCTCCTGCATCCCGGCACGCACCACTTCATTGCGCAGCTCAGACGACCCAACCGCACTTCGCGAAACACACGGGCGCACTGAGGCACTGGCCTCTCGGCACATACAAATCTCCAAGCTCCATGGCCTGTGCGCGCTTCTCAAATTTCGAGCGCAGCCGTGTTGGTCGTCTGACGCAACACAGCGAGAGAGCAAAATCGAAACCGAAATCCGGCTAAGAACTACCGCTGCCTTGCCACGTGAGGGCCTATTTCCCATGATTCTTTTCATTATATTTTTTATGACTCGGCTTCAAGTTTATGACGTCACGCTCCCTCCTAGTTTTTTTCTTCCTCCATGAATATTAGGCAGTTAAAATCGGTGTCCATGAAAACTGGATTTAAGTGCCTACAGTCAACAACTTTGCTGCGCTAATTTCTTTCTTCTGAAGTTAACTTGCCAAACTTGCTAAAACAGTTTGGCAGTTCCCGCCCGCCAAAGTGTTTAGAACAGTAAAAAGTGATTTGAAACATCTAAAGTTGCAGCCACCGAGTTTGGAATCTGTGCTCCCAATGTGGGTCAGTAGAACTAATTGTGCCACTGCCTGTTTTGGGCTCTTTGATTAAGTTATATATCTTAGTTGATTTCCAGATTGTGCAAAAAAATGATTATTAAACTTGACTATTGGCGAGCCGCTGCACGATTTTAACTGCGCCTCGTCATCGCCGTAGTTAAACTTCCAAATTGTTTGTGTTGAAAAATTTGTTACTATTTAATAAGAGTCACAAGCGATACATTAGTAAATATGTTATTTTTGTGCGGATGTACAGGAAAGGAACGAAGCGTGATCCCGCGTTAATGTAACACAGTGCCCTACCGTGCCCATGTACATCATTCTTCTTCAGGTAGCCCTGAACGAATGTAACCAGCTGTATCCAATAATTACACGGGGAGATGCCTTGGCCAAATTCGTCACAAGGTCACAGGCCAACACCGATAGCCGTGAGCAATTACTTTAGCTTTTTCCTTTGTATTTGTGTTTTACTGTTGTGTTTTTAAGCCGTAGCTTGAGTTGGGCGCTGAAACCGAACTCAATGATGTGCACTTTTTCTTTTGCATCTTAACTTGCAGTGTTGCCAGCAAATTGCCTTGAGCCGATAATAAAGTGTGAATTCGCTTGCGCACCCTGCATGTGTCTCGGAAACTCGCGCCGCTCCCACTGTGCTTTCATTATGCCCAGCACGTTGTGCTCGCTTTATGTGCGTCGAACGCAAGGCAATATTTGTCCTTAAAATTCTTCTACGACAGCTGTCCGTATATACTAAGATTTTTAATGCAACCGCCTGTTGAGTGTTCTGAAACGAGAGGTGAACACTTCAAAAATAATAAATAAATATTTAGAAATGACGCACAGCTAGAGCTGTTGCGAACTGCTCCATAGCACTGCTCGCATTGGCGTGCGCGCTTTTTAAGATGGTGCAATGCGGAACGGCGTGTGTTGCTGGGCGAGTTGGTTTGACATTGTGAACACTGAAGCGCTGGCAGACAACGGACGATGGGAGGACGAGACACACAGTGCGCTTGGGTTACTGTATAAAAATGTGCGTATCGCCTTTTTTATATTAAATTTGTTAGTTCAGCGCACTGTGTGTCTCATCCTCCCTTCGTCCGTCGTCTGCCAGCGCTTCAGTGTTTCCAATGCGGACACTTATTATTAGTTCGAAAGCATTACTAGGCTATGTCTGCACCGGAAGTGTCCGCAAAATTTGTCCGAAAAACGTGGAAGCAAGAGTAGTGTGGCGAAGTATATAAAGTCAGTGATTAAGCAATATCGAGTCAGACTCATTAGCCACTAACGTTAGTCATTAATTTTGACCCTAATTACCGAGCATATTTATTAAAATTATTAATGACAGTAAAATGATGTTAATTATGGCGCCAATGAATGGGTCTAATAGAAATGTAATTATGGATGCCTATTGAGAATGGTAATTAACGGGGGTAATTATTTATACATGTGACGTCATCCCCTACGTCTGATGACGTTAAGCTTACAACGAACTAAGGGTAAAGCAAAAAATGGCGCCCTGAATGTCGGTGTCTGAGAGGTAGGATGAAATGAAGGCTTTCAAAGAGTTCTGAAGATTCCATATGACGTCATATAGACAAGAGATACCAAAGTCGACTAGGTGTCCCCACGTCGCGGCAAACGCTAATGCTTTCGCATTTCTCCAATGCGCTCTCTGTAGTACTCTCTAATTTTTCAGCGACGGAAATCCATGATTGCGTCGCGTACTCTTCGAATATGTTCTCGATTATCTTTCGCACACCTGCTGGTCGAAAAGGTGCAAGATTCAGAAACTCTAACATTTACGCAAGCACTTTGTTTGATAATTAAACAAAACAAAGACGGTTGGCGCTGCATCAAAACAATTATTGCCGAGAACGCAGGGCACATCTTTTTTCTTTCTTTCATGCCTTTTCGAACAATTCAGTTGTCTCGGAAGTCTAAAACTGTTATTTAGGAAGCACTAACCATGTTAGAAAAACTGAAAGGCATCATGTTTGAGAAAATTAACCATGAGTTAGCATGGACAGGCCAAATGAGAATTATTTACTCCATCACTGCGGTTTTAACTTCGGTTTCAAGTGGAGAATGTTTTATACCCGGTGCCTTATTGGCGACACCACTGCATGAAATATTTTCTGCTTCCCCTTAATTCTATTCATAAACGCTGTATGGACGCAATTACGTGTTCGAAGCACCTATGCTTTAAGTATGACAGTTTCATATCGGCAGACCACTGCTTACCTAAATTTATAACACCAGCAGCCTTGTCAGGACTGTCTCTGGAAACGACGTAGGTGACAAGGACGTCTTTTCTGTAAAAAGAGAGGCAGCGAATTAATGCCAGTTTCAGATAAGGAGACGTCATTTTTGATAAATTTGTTTCTGCTTATGCGTGAGCTGCCAGTCTGGGCTGGAGACTCTGATGTATTTTCGAGCCTTAGCTCTACTGGTCGCGTCGCGTTTCGAGCCTCCGAGTTATGCGCATTCCACGGATAGAATCCAAGATGGCGGCCTTCATAGCAACGACATTGTATTAGAGCGTTGAGCTCTACTTCTAGCGTTTCGGATGTCAGCGTTATAACGCAAATCATGACCCAGTGGTTGCGATGGTAACCGAGGTGGGTGCATAATGGAATAAAATATTGCCACACTGCTGACATTCTGCCGGCGCCACCTGTAAAGCCGAACCTGTCTCCCAGCGCGTGGCTGAACGTCTTTTTTGTAATATTTTCGAAATCAGATCTTCGAAGAAGAGTTGCTGATTTTTTTTCGGTTGTGGTTTGGCGGTAACAGAAATATGTTTGCGTTATTTTTCCGAAAAACACAAATATTCCAAAGTGCTGATTGTTTATTTCATATTTTCATGATCCCATATTTGCTCTTAGAGCCAAGAAACAGTGGCAGACTTTATTAGCGCCAATCGGCAGTGCTCAAAAATGTGCTCAGAGCGTGGGCTGCTGACACCTTCGTCAAGATGCCTTCGCTGCACCGCATGTACCTTCAGAGCGATAGCTATAGTTCAATCATTAACCCACCTCCGGCGAGTTTCAGCGTATTACCTTTGGCTTCGCACCTTGACCTCTAAAGAGCCACATGTTTCTAGCCGCGTGTGCCCGTTCGCCACAGAAACGGGGAGGAGGGTAGGGACACCCCAGCAGATGCGCACGCCACCGCGGAGAGGAGTAGGAGGATAGTTGTCGCACTGCGCATGCGTGCGCCGCCGCTAGAGGAGCGACATGTGTGCGCTCCGCCGCAATCGCAGCGTTGCGGAGAGCAGAAAAGGAGGCATCCCAGGTTTGCTGCTTACTCGCCGCGGTGGCTCAGTGGTTAAGGCACTCGTATACTTAGCGGAAGAACCCGACCGCAGCAGCCCCGTTGGGATAAAGGCGAAACTCAAAAGGAGCCCGTGTGCTGAGGGATGCCAGTGCACTAATGATCCCCAGGTGGTCAAACTTATTCCGGAGATCCTCACTGCGGCACCTCTTCTATTCTTTCACTCCCACCTTTATCCCTTCCCTGAGGGCGCGGTTCGGGTGTCCACCGAGATATGTGAGACAGTTACTGCGTCATTCCCTTTACTCAAAAATCAATTTTCGTGCTCCCACTGTGACGTCGTACACCTTGAGCGAGTGGAGCCAGAAAGCGTCTGTCGGCATCGCATGCACCGGGCATGAAAGTGGGTTCAGCATAGAACACCGGTGCACTTTGATTCGTTCTACGGTACACAGGTTGTGTTTTATGCAACTACCGGCCGCCGACAAAAACATTCAGAGCAGTCTTATGCCTTTTATCACTGGAGCTATCGCTCGACATTCGGTTCAGCAGCGTTGAATTCGTCGTTTTAAAGTGAAAGTTCTACTACTACCCTCCGTAGCTTCTTCGCGGTGTGTGTGTTTGACCGTGAACTGACGAGAAACTATGTGATGGTTATGACGTCACTCAGCCGCCGCCGCTGAAACGGAGCGCTCGCGTCTGTTTTTATAGGCCGTCGGCGTGCATTGTGTTCATTGCTGTTGGTGTTGACAACGTTCTAGAAAGGAAAGGCGCATAACTGGCTCCCCGAGTCTGCGGATGCCTCAACCGCGCTTTGAGGTTTGTGACGGTGGTGAGAGAAAGAGAGGTGGGGAGCATGGATTAGCGCTGACAACGTTGTGGCAGACACGCGGCACTGCAGCAATAGGGAACAGCGTTCATTGGTTGACCAACCTCTCATGATCAACCATTAATATAGCTGACGGGCCGCCGAGGTGGCTCAATTTCGATGGAGGCGAAATTCTAGAGGACCATGAACTGTGCGATTTTAGTGCACGTTAAAGAACGCGACTTGTTCCAAATTTCGCGGAGCCCTTCACTACGGCGTCCCTTATAGCCTTGGTTGCTTTGGGACGTTAAACCGCCATAAACCATAAACCAAACTAATTTAACTGGCACCTGCTAGGGCGGCAAATTGGGCATGCTGTCTATCCAGTGTGCGGTACGTACTCAACATTACAGACGCCAAGCCGCATATGTTTACCCGACACAGCACCGCTTTCGCTCTCTACCAGGTCCAGCAGCAGTTAAACCACAGCTTTCATTTCTTCAGAAAGCAGCAAATACACAAGCGCGCCTTGTTGCTGCATCATAACAAATAATGAGCCGACGCTCTCTCAGCGATCGAATACCGAGTGTAACACACCTAACATAGGTCATCTGTTCGAATCCTTGCAAAGAGCTGACTCTAACTTCACTAGTAAGTTTATGCTTCACAAAACGCTGAATTGTATGACACCATCCGGAACATTCTGCGGCAAAACAAGTCGCCCACTAATTTTACACGAATGCAGGGACTGAGTGGCCCGACTTTGACGCCTCCCAGAAAAAGTTATTTATACCGTATCGACATAGTTCCGAGCTGTGATGCTTCGGCATCACGCTACCGCTTGGCCTGGCATGGCCGGGTCGGCCCGATTGAAGAGGGGGTCATGTCCTCAATAAACATGGCCACGCTCTCGTTGGACTGCTGGAGCGAAGGGCAATTTCAGCATTTTCCTTTCGCTCGCTCGAGCTGAATGTGGCGACGGCGAAAAGCTGCCCACTTGGAAAAGGGCGACTCGTGGTTCTCAAACCACGTTTTCGCAGAGTCTTGCAGTGCGAAATACACATTCATCAGCTTCCGCTCGTCGCACCACTACACTCATGCACCAGGAATCTGTCCCGAAAACTAAACGCCTAAGCAGCTATCGCTGATTCTCGCGTTACACAGTCGTAACCTTAGTGTGAATTTTTTTCTCCATGTTTCTCTCGTTCGACCACACCATGATATAGTGAGTCTACATGGCATGGCTGATCCCTTCGAAGTGGTGGGGTCTTTGAGGGACCCCTTGCACGGTTATGTTTAAGAGGAGATGGAGATGACTAAGTCTTGCAGTATGCTGGATTAGGAATTGCCAACTTGTCCGACCTCAGTTCTCTCACTCCTATGGCTGCTGATTGGTCCGGTAGGAAAGCTCTAATGTAATCGTGGAACTTCTTGCTGCTGCTTAGTCGGCTTAGTCCTATCTGGAGTGTGCCATTTCTGAAATAATAATAATAATAATAATAATAATAATAATAATAATAATAATAATAATAATAATAATAGTAATAATAATAATAATAATAATAATAATAATAATAATAATAATAATAATAATTCGTTTTTGAAGAAAGGAAATGGCGCAGTATCTGTCTCATATATCGTTGGACACCAGAGCCGCGCCTTAAGGGAAAGGTTAAAGGAGGTAGTGAAAGAAGAAAGGATTAAATAGGTGCTGTAGTGGAGGACTCCGGAATAACTTCGACCACCTGGGGATCTTTAACGCGCACTAACATCGCACAGCACACTGACGTCAAAGGCTCATTTGCGGTCTATATCAAGCACGGTATTCTCGCCAAAACTGGGTATGTTAGTAAAGAATTCCTCTTTTAATAGCACGACGATGTCTTGCGTTGACATATGTGGCCGGAAGCCGAACACGGTATTGGCCAGAATGCCTTTCTTCCCCCCGTAGTTGTGGAGTCTGATTATCATCAACCTTCTATAGAGCTTCCCTAGAAATGATGTCAGGGAAATGGGTCTGAGGTTCTCTAGATGCGGTTTTTTTCTCCAGCTTGGGGATCATAGGATGACCACATGCCTGCACTTCAAGCGCACTGTCCATGCTTCCCAAAGCTCGTTTAAGTACTTGGTTATGATGGTAATCTGATCAGGTCCCTGGTTGCATATGATTACATTGCCGATTCGGTCCCATCCTGGTATAATGTTTTTTTTTTTCACCATGCTGACTGCAGCGTAGACCTCTTCTTCAGTGATGGACCTATCTAGTTTACTGTTTTTCGGGTCTTGGTATTCAGTTTTGCTAGATGGATAGCTGGCCGCTCCAATGTACCGGTTAGTAACCTTAAGCAGGAGGCTTTCATCGTCAACCTGTGAGGCGTGGGTGATGCTTTGCAAGGTATTGCTGTTTTCAAACTTTGATTTAGTGGAATCAGTCTTGTGCCTAAGCAGCCCCAGGTTTTGTTCTTACCGAGTGGTCTCCGCAGTGAGTGAAATCGCTTCTCCGAGTTCTGCCTGGCCATGGTTAGAGCGTGCTGTTCAGCCTGAGCTGAGAGTTGGGCTATACGTAGACTATGTCGCCTGTTGTAATTCTGCGTTTTCCATCTTTTGGTTAGGCTTCTAAGGGCTTCCCAGAGCTGCAGTACATGGCTGTCTATTCCTGGTATGTCCGCAGTCTTTTCCAAGACTATGGAGTTGGTGCATCTCGCTTCCCGTAACATGCGGCTCTGTTCCTCAACAGCGTCTACCGAATCCTGACTGCACAGCTTCCTGAACGCCTTCCGATTCGTTAGCCTGGCCTTGGCTGTCTTCCTTTTCTTCGCCGCCGTGGCCAGCGTTGTTCCATTCTGTTTTCCTTGTGTTTTTGGCGCATGTTAAGTCTGGACAGCAATCCTCGCTTCCTGTGTTGCCCATGCGAGCCGGCTTCGTGAAGTCTATGGTTGGTCACAACCCTGTAGCAGTTTTGACTCATTCAAGAGATTTATTTTTCATGGTGTTTCTTTTACACCCCTAGTTTCTATTACGAGGTAGAAGCACAACTTTTTGATGGGCTAGTTGGTCCCTTCTGAAATAAGTGAAGCAGCGTGAAAGAAGCAGCCACAAGGCGAAAAAAAGGTGCAGGAAAGAGCGCTGAACTGACAACTGTTTTTTCATTGAGCAATACGCGCACAGTGTATAGCAAGGCATAAGCAGACGTAATCAGATGCAGTCAGCGTCACATGGTGAAAAGGGCCATAAAAGAGATAAAAGAGATAACACGTCGATAAAGATAAAAAATATGGAGTCTCAAAAGGAACGGTAAGAGAATGAAAATGTGCACGGGGTGACTAAATAACAGTTGAAGTCACATGGTTCATAAAATCGATAAAAAATGTCAATAACAATGAGACAATAGTAAAACCAATAAAAATTGAAAAAATGAATTGTAGAAACAATATATGCACAAAACAATGTGACAACGTGTGGCTAAGATTGCAAACACCTTAAAAATAAAAAGAACAATAAAACAGCTACACTCAGTGATTCAAGCACGGGCAGTCCACATTAATATTTAACAATGCTGTTCTAAAAAGTCAAGTTCACTCCCATACAATAATTTTGACGCGTCGCTGACACACTTTAAGCTCTTTCTTTCTATAAAGAAGGCTTCCTTCAACTCCCGGCTACGCTGTCACTACTTCTATCCAGAAGCACAGATTAACGTAAATGAGGCCTTCATTAACAATCTGCACTGTAGCGCTAGAGTGTATCTAGTACCTTTTTCACATGTGAGCGGAATCTTGTAAATCACGCCTTCTCTACACCTGACGAACATGTGGGCAGGCTTAATGCCACAAGTTTGCTCTCTTGATTTTTCGTTATTAATCATGGTTCACAATGGAGCTCGCTTACAGGGGGTGGAAAACACTACAGGGATCTTGTATTCATTGGAAACCTTTTTCACATTGTGTGCTACTCGGTGGGAGTTACGCAGGGTATGTTGCAGGACTGGTTGGTAGTTGTCGAGCATCATGGAATCACAACGATGGAAGACAAGGATTATAAGATGTTAGATGGGAGTACGGGACGACTGCGGGTCTCACCCTTCTGTTGGTTACATGAGTATCGTTTTTTCTTGCCTTTAACTTTCTGAAGCAAGGGTTCAGTCACTGCGGATATAACTGTCTACGAAAAACCTTCCTGTAGTAGAGTCGCGGTCTGCAGTTGAATACTTTCTTGCATGCAATGCTCACGATTTCTTTATTTCCGATTCAAATCCTGATGTGGATATCGCCCGTTCTTTCTGTTTCCGAGTAGGCTGACTTTTAGGACCAAACCTCTTATTTGCCTCGAGGGTTGTACATCCAATAGAATCTGTAATGTACAAAGGAGATGTTCTTAGTCCAAGAACTGCAACTTGTTGTTTAGTGGCAATTCACAAGTATAGTCCAAACCATGGCTAAGATCTCTAAACTCATCTAGAATATAATTTGCAGTGGCTTGGTAAGTTGGTGGGTGTTGCTTGCTTAACACGACTAAAAAAAGTCGTCGACACACCCAAGCCTTTAAGATCTAACTCTTGTGGGACCTATTCTCTATATTTTTGTCAACTGCTGCGAATAAATTATCTCTTAACAGTGGCGCAACGCAGAACCCTATGCAATTTCCTTTCTTCTGTGTGTAAAGACGTTTCTGAAAGTCGGCCACTAGCACTAAAGTGAAATTCCAACAAAAATATAGGAGTCTAATTTGAAATACAAGCTGCATTTTGAAACAAAACCACGCCTTTTTTTTTTCAATACAACACTGAACATCTGCGAACAGTTCTTTTTGCGGAATAGAATAGAAAAGGTCCTTTTTATCGATCGCAAACAAACTTGCAATGATTGCACACGACTGAAAGAACGCTGTAATTTCCGTCGAGTTTTTTGTTGTGAAGGAATCCTCAACAACAAACGAGTTGAAATGCCTTAACAGATTTTGGCTAATAAGCCGTTGGTAAACGTTGCTCTCACTTACAACACAAAGGAAGAGAACCTCATCCTTAGGAGTCTGCAGCCAAAAATCAAATCAAATCAAATCGTTTTAAAAATATCCTAAGAGCCTTTCCCTTTCCACTCATAAAATTTGCCAACTAGTCGAATTTCAAGTGTTTGCAGAAGGCGACCGCCCGCGATTTCACTTTACTCGGCTTTAGGTTTGGCTGAGTGAAGTTTTTTTCAGGTCTTTTTGCAGGTCTTTTCTTTGTAGATTTTGTGTAGATCATTGAAGTCACCAATGACTAGTAGGCATAACCCGTACAGCTATGCCTCAGTTTATAAGCGTTTTCCTGTGCAGAAATAAAATCACAATATTCTGTTTAAATGGCAACATTATACCTATTTATGTCAATAATAATCAATATCTTTTCCTTTAAACGATAATATCCCTGCGCCTTTTGGTTAGTAGTAAGTCCCTTCAAAAGTTGTGTGCAGCTGGCTATAACATTATAGCATAGAGAGCATTCACTTTGGGGCCTGCACGTTTTTCCGGCAGCAGTGACTGCGTTTGATATTCTGAGAAGTCGTAGCTCCATAAATCTGAAGCAAAACTACCATGCGTAGCAAACACTTGCGTTCGCACGGTACTGACATAATGTTGTTTCTTTCACTCTGCTCCGGTAGTTTCGCGAACAAGCTGGTTGCGAAAAGGCTTACACTCCATTTGCAAGGACGCACTGTCCATTGCAGGAACGTGCAGTTCAGCGCATACATAAATGACAATATATCAAATACGATATACCAATAATATTGTATTCAAATGTGATATACAAGTAATGAAGAGTGCAGTTCTGACGCAATTGAAGCACATCCTCAAAACGTAACGAGATCATGAAAATACTGTAGAAACTAATACTAAGCTGAACGCTTAACAACATGCGTATAAGTCTGCATTATGGGCCTCATTTAATATTTAACTTCGCCGTAGTCGCCATTACCATACCGTACCACATTAAACACTAAAATTTATTTTTGGATGTCGGTGTGCGGTGGGCAGTGATTCAGTGCCTGATTGCCTCTATCGGTGTACTCATATTTATGCGTATGATGGCAGAATATCTTGGCGCAGCAGCTCAGTGTTACAAAAGGCTGTAATTTCAGACTGCAGTACTGTTCAATATACGTGGATATACACCCACGAGCCAAAGCTAACTGGCTCATTCGGCACGTTGTTTGTGTACAACTTTTTCAGCGGCCTATTTACTCTCCAACAGTTGTGATATGAAAGCTCGTTTCCTATGGACCCATCAGGATTTCTTCGCAGAGCGACCGTATATGTCTCGAGGCGGCGACTTGCATTGATGTTATTTCTCAAACTGTAAGCCAATCCTAACGTATTGGCCACACGTATTGAAAACAGAGCGACATGGAGCGGCTGTTCATAACTGCTGAAAAGCGCGAAACCAAGAAGGAACAAGAAAGAGAACACAATGACACGAGCGCTGTGCTCTCTTTCTTGCCCCCGTCAGTTGCGAACAACCAACCTGCCCAAACCGCATCAGTTCTGAAGCGGGTGTCAACTTGGCCCACTATTGTTGGCCAAACGCTGGAAACGTGACCTGAGAAAATCGACCGAGGGTGCGCCGAGGTAGCTACCAGATGACTTCGGAGTGATCAATAAATCAATAAATCATTCCTTTAGACCCCAGCTCTTAAAGGGCATCTGCATAGGTCATAGAAATCGACGAGCTTAAATGGGTGGAATGCGTGAAACTTGAAGGTAAAGCGTGCGGAGACCTTTCGGCCTAGCATTTAAAATGGTGACGTAATCACCGATTAAAATGTGACGGCATTCAACCTTCTCCGCAGCGCACAGCGCACAATGCGGGCGTATTCTGACGCCATCTAAAGTAGCGGTGAATTTACAACCCATAAACTCTTGCTGTAAAGGAAAAAAAAAACCAACGCAATCGAAGGCAAAGGCCCCTGACCATTGTGTGGCAGTATCCAACGAGGCGCAGCAGGGTGTGGTTGACGGGAGCGGAAATTGAACATCTTACCTTCCGTGACTTCGCGCCAAGCTCCTCCGCACTCTTTCGGAGCTGTGTGGAGAACCCTAAAATTTATTTGTCGATTATGTAACTATTTTATTGCTCCCTTAAAACACTTCGCATATTTCATCTAGAGCCTATATAGACTTGTACCCTTGAATAGCACGGAATTCTCACGAATTGATTCAGTTGCCCATTAAGCACTCGTTCGTGGGTTCAGCCGTACCGAGTAAAACCGTAAATAAAGTAAAAATAAAACAAAATTACCGCGACTGTGAATCGAACCCGTTTCGCCGTGAACAGATCAGCTTCGCTGTGCACAGCGCGAGAGCACTAGGCTGCAGCCGATCACGCCCCGTGTTTAACTGCAGCAAACTCTCGCGCTGTGCATTGAACATCGTATTCATCAACTAAAACTACTATCGAACAAACATTGTCACCAGACGTACCGACGAGACATCAAAGCAAAGCAATGAGCCTGTAGAGCCTGAGACACCAACAGAGCTACGCTCAAATTTCGTATTAGGAAGAATCGTAATCGTGCCCAGAATTTCTAATTTCATACCAAAGTGATCCTGCGAGCCTGATCAGAAAGCCAATGAGAGTGTTCGATTCGCACGAGTAGCACTCCCTCGTACATTTTGTCAGAAGCAGCAGACGTGGACACTGACGCGCATACACGTTCACTTGAACTTCACTAATTGTGCAAAAAAAATGGCCCCCGATTTACGTCGTTAAACTAAACGTGACTTCAGTGCAAAAACATATTTTTTTTTATTGATTTTTTTGTCTTGATGCAGCTGAGCTTGAAAATTCGAGTTCCACCAGAATATTTGTGCAGTCGTTCCTCCGCTCTTCTCATGCGATAAGCCGCCTGTGCTGCTCATTGCGATTTGAGTGGCCGTTCTCTCTATTTTGCGGGTCTCAGAGGCTGTTAGCACTCACGTTTCTAGTGTATGTTTCTCCGTCGACTTCATCATTCTCCTCTTCTTTCTCGCTCTACGAGTTTCTTCCTTTTAATCTGTTTCCGCATCTAGTTTAGCAAGGTTACACTGCCTTCGCTGCTCTGCTTCCCGTTGCCGCCTCCCTGGATCGGATGAGTGAGGTTGGCGCTCTCTTCTTCCGCTTTGCTGTTCAGCTCATCGCGCACGTCATTCAGCTTCAGAATGTGTCGAAGCACAGGCTTCATCTATGATTTATTGTTTGGTGCACTGCACGTCAGCCCGGCGAATTTACCCTTCGCCTCCTCTTTGGCACATCTGCATCTGCACGCAACCGCGTTTCTCGCCGTTCATCGTCCCGCTCTCTCTCCAATCGGCTGCAGCTGGTGCGAAGCTCCTCCGAGTTTAACCAGTTTATGCCGAGCTTCGTTACGTCATCCGGACGTAGCTGCTTTTCCGCTAATTGCCGGACTAGTGAAAGCGCACTGCAAAATCTACTTCGTCGAACTACTTTGCCGTAGCGACACTTTGTTAGTAATTAAAATCGGAAATTTTTGGCACATATATGTGACCATACAGATCCACGCGTGCATGCGCACCATCCCCACAATTGTCATCACCTGCTGCTGTCATCATCTGGAGTTCAGGCCGCAGTCTCAATTCCCAGCTCTCTACCTGGTCCAGTACGCACCCTGCCTCAAACGCATGGTGACGAATCTGTATCAGAACGCTTGTATCGCCTTTATCCTGTATCCTGCATCTCCTGTATCTGTAATTCCTGTATCTGAACGCGGTAATGACTACGATGGGAAGTCACTGAGAGCATATCTAAGGCCATCTTATGCGCAGAGTAAATTGGGCTAGCGCTGAGACAGCGCCGCAAATTACTCCAACTAGATGGCGACCCGGCTGCTTCCGATTAGCTCGCGCATTCGCAGTGGGCCTGGCTTAATCGGTCTATTTATCGGTGGTCAATGCGATGGATGCAGTAACGACAAGCAGTAACGACAAGAAAAAAGGGAGCAGCATGAGCTTCCTTTTTTATAATTTCGCACAGGAAACAGGGGACCATTTTTTGTTTTGTGGTTTGGCTTGGTTTATCGACCCAAAGCGTCTCAGGCTATGAGAGACGCCGTAGTGGAGGGTTGAAGAAAATGTTGACTACCCTGGGTTCTTTAACATGACTACACCCACTACAGGGCAAAGCCCTCTCTCATAACTCTACAATCAACCCTGCAGTTTGCCAGCGGTGGCTACCGCATCCCCTCCAACTTCTTAACCTTATCTGCCCGCCTATCTTTCTGATGCACGCTTAATTAAAATGTAAACAGTGCTAAGGATTTTTCATGACTAGATAAAAGAGAAAAGCAAACTCAAGCTAATTAACACGATCCCTTGGCCGACTGCACGCTGACGCATTGGGTCGGGGCTTAACCAGTATACATATTTTATTGTAATGACTTTTTCGTATGGCAGACATTAGGCATGTTAACCAGTATACATATTTTATTGTAATGACTTTTTCGTATGGCATACATTAGGCATGTTACCTTCTTTCCCGTCGACAAATTCCTGGACATCACGATGGGCCTCTCATTGAATGCGTGTTCAGCGAACTTGCAAGATAAGGCCAGAGAGGCACTCTGCTGCGAACACAGTGACTGCCACTAACTGTAGGAGAAAGTAGTGCTTCGTATAATCTATTAACTGAATGCTTAGTTGGCTCGGCATGATGGCGTCATCATCGCAGTAGTCGATTATCACGCTCTTTAGAGACGCTTCGCGCACTGCGAAGAGGAACTTCCGTAAAGCCGGAAGGTAAGGAAATCCATTCCGAACTGGAAAGCCCTCAAGGACCATCGTGAAGGGCTCACGGAAAGCCCGGACACCTTTCACCACCTGCTGAACTACGCATCTTGACTGGACGAGGCAGTAACAGATCCTGTTGTGACGACCAGCAGACCGCAGACAGTCTACAAGGTTCGGCACGTCTAACCCGTCCTTAGAATGGCGCTTGTATGCGGCGTTCAACTTTTTCATCATGGCGCTTGAGTGCTCTGAACCCTCTTCAAGGAGACCCAAAGTCGTTGACCCTTTTTCCGCGCAGGGGGCAACTTTTCCAGCATCCAAAGCGGCTTCTAACTCTTCCAGAGTATCTAAAACATCAGCAGGTCTGGTCGCCGTCACTAGGGCCGTCATTTCGCTTCGGATGTACACAGATAAGGACAGTATACTCAGGAACCAGCCGGCATAGAGCGCTCGCCGGCGTCCATTGCGTCTACGGTGTTGTGTTTCAGGTTCCGCAGTAGCCAAGAGTGACGCCAAGAGGAACGTGGCTTCGTGAACTAAATTGACAGTGAATGCCTTGCACGTGCGGACCGGGTCCAGCAGTACCAGGATGAAAGCTGAGGAGCCCATGCAGAGTACGGTCAACACAACACCCCAAGCCGAGTGCGACAGGACAGCGAACACCGACACGGAACGGGTGCCGTTTGCTCTGCTGTAAAAAGTGTCGTAGTTTACATCCACATCTGCGAACGAAAAATGATCTAGAACGAGACCATCAAGGCTGGACAGACTCATCAGGAGGTCAGTCTTACCGCTAATTAGATCAGACATGGCGTGTTCCATAGTGTAGTGACGTCGAAAGGAGAGTGACGTGTTCATTTGTAGCAGCAGGCGGAGTAGAATCCAGTAGCGCTTCTCATGGCACATAGAAGGGGTGTGAACACGTGGCCCAGACACCCTCTCATAACGGCGTAAGTACAAGCAACCCACGCGCAGCTGATTCCCCGAGAAATGGTCTTTTCCTTGACTCCACGGTATCTGGACTAAGGAGATTAATTTACGTACGTCCTGTCCGGCATAGAAAACCTGGCGTTGTGACTCATCAGAGTAAATGAGGGCACTACTCACTCTTCGGCCACAGCGGCCCAGCACGGAAAACTTCGCAGAAAAGAAACTTTTGTTATAACTTGCCCTTTCGCTATGAAGCACAGCGTCGTCTCGTATTAGTAACCAGTGGACGACAGCGGAAAGATCGTCCTCTAAGGTAACGAGCATGCGGAAAAGATTCAACCTAGTCTTCAGTCTTGGTACTATAGCTAGAGTCTTCCTTCCCTGGCGAAAATTGGCGTGGATAAAGGGGATGAAATTGCTGTCAAAGTAGAACCACATGGACATAGGCGACGCGACTTGTTTAGCCCAGACAACATCAGGCTCGGACCAACGTGGCAGGAAAGACACTATTACCACATTGACATTTCCCTGAACCAAAGCTTGCAGGACGTCCTTACCGTCGACGTAGGCTCTGCAACCCTCAGCCCGATGTCGAAAAATGGCATAAATGGCGAACAAATAAACGGATGACAGTAACAGGCCCAGAAGAGGCCTATTCCTCTGTGCCATATCTCCCCTACAAATACTCTCTTATGATTGCGGACTGGAGGTTCGACCGGCTTTATACATTTCGCCGGTTCTTTGAGATTATATGATTGTTTCAGCTATAATCAATAGACAGGTAATCGCCTCGGCACGGGTCCCGAAATCATCAAATGACACATAAAGGAGCGATGAGATATCTTTAATTTGTTTCCAAGAGATCATGGCTGGGCGGTGACACTTGCCAGCCCTGCGCTGATGGTTCGATCCGTTCCGAAGAAAAGGCAGATTTTGTTTGAGGACCGTTACCAAATGAAAAATAAAAGGACACGTGTCTGGGTAGTTCTACTGGCGGTTCAAACTTCGTTCAGGATTCTTTCAACGCTCGCTGTTCGAAGTGAGTTTTTTTCTGGTACTTGAGACCCCTGTATTACTATTGACAAATGAAACTATCCGCCACACAAACACGGCTTTTACGGTAAACACGCATCCCAGAATATGATTACTCTCAATTTCGTCGAAGGTACTGACGAAGAGAACGAGTGGTGGGAAGCGAAGGTCAGCATAAGCGTTTGAATATAGAGCTGGCAGCTACAAGAGAAGCGCCGCAGAGAATTCAATCAACGCGCGGATAACAAAAATGGGAATCTTCGAATAAATGAAGCAGAAAAGAGCTCATACGTTCCATGCAACACTAGTGGAAGCACTGAAAATGAACTGCGACAAGAGGATTTCGAACTGAGTGGTTATTTTCTTTCACCGACACTGCTAGAAAGAAAAAATAAAAAGAAGGCAATGACCGAGCTTCTGATAAATTTTATTGCGCTTTGCTGCGAGTTCGTATAGACGACTCTACAGCGGCTGTTGTGTTTTTATTGCTTCACAACAGAATGGGTATTGAAGACGTATTGAGGGTGTATTGTGTCCTATGACAAATTGGCCGTTGCGGTTTTATGGTCAGCCTACTTGCTAAATTCTCATTGCAGTGCCAATCTGCTGGTTGTCATTGGAAAGCATACTGTGAAAAATTGATGATGGCCTAGACCTGCTAGGCCAGAATATACGTAGCGTAAGCGCGGCGACATCTGGTTCGGAAGAGTTATTATATTAAAGGCGCGCATTCACTCATCATCATCATCATCATCATGATCAACCGGACTACACCAACCGAAGGGCGAACGCCTCTCCCATGTCTCTCCAATTCACCCTGTTCTTTGCCAGCTGCGCCCACCCTATGCCTGCAAACTTCCTAATCTCATCCGCCCACCTAACCTTCTGCCGCCCCCTGCTACGCTTGCCTTCTCTTGGAGTCCAATCCGTTTCCCTTAAGGACCAGCGGTTATCTTGCGTTCGGAGTACTTGCCCTGCCCAAGCCTATTTATTCCTCTTGATTTCGACTAGGATGTCGTTAACACGCGTTTGTTCCCTCAGCCACTCGGCCCGCTTCGGGTCTCTTAACGTTACACCTAACATTTTCCTTTCCATGACTCGCTCTGCTGTCCTTAAGCTAAACCCTTTTCGTTAGTCTCCACGTTTCTGCCCCGTAGGTGAGTACCGGTAGGATAAAGCGTTGTACACTTTTCTTTTGAGGAATATTGGTAACCTGCTATTCATGATCTGAGAGAACCTGCTTCACCTCACTCGGCTACCTCAGCTACTTTAACTATCTTATCCATATTGCTAATGACATTGCCCTCCTTGTCTCTTAACGCATACATCTAGTTTTTCCCTATGCCTAGTTTCTTCTTCACCGCTTTTAGGCTACCTCCGTTCTTTAAAGCATGCTCCATTCTCTTCATATTAAACACCTTATGTTGGATACCTTGCGCTTATATATTTTGCGCCTTTATTCACAGTTAAACATCGAGCAGTCGTGGCGGAATGGTAGCGTCTCCGCCTCAACGCCAAAGGCCCTGATTCAATTCCTAGCTTCGACACGGGGCTTTTTTATTCACCTTTTTGATGTCACTGCTCCTCGCGCATGCGCAGCACGGCTCTCTAGGATGCACGCCAAACTGGTCAGCCTCGGTCAGTGTATCTTGCTCTACAAAAATGTATGTATACACTCCAGTTGCTGCTGCGCCATTGCATATAAAACATATCAGTCATGTAACATTTGTTCAAGTTATGCAAGATTTAGCCCAAACGCTTCTTACATTGTTAAGGACAATCGTCATGATAACACTTGCCTGCATGTCCACAGAACGAACACACTATGTGCAGCTTCCGCCTCAGAGTTTCACATCTCATTGCCTGAACCACAAAATGAGAAAGAAAACTCCTCTCTAGAAAAAACAAGCATAAAAAAGTGTTGAAGAGGGCATTACAACACAGCACACATACACGCCACAACCGCAGACTCATCGGACTCGGACTTCGTGTTAGTGCTGAAATATTGGTTATGAAGGGCTTGCGAACACGTCTAGGGATGAGTTGCCAATTAGCGCAGATTTCTAAATGAACATTGGTGCCTTGTGCGCAATATGTGGCGAGCACAAAGCAAGAGACTTTAGTGCAAATTTGTATTAGTTGGAGTGCATCCTAAGTGCAACGGCAAAAAAAAAATAAAATGCATTTTGTGAAGGGGATGCGTAAAGTAGACTTCTGCTTCCCTGGAAAGTTTTTGCGCTATAGCGTACACAGCTCGTTCGGTCGAAAAGCCGTTGGCGTAGTCGGCACCACGTGTCGGAAATAATCGGAGCTGCGTAAAATATATCATGGTAATTTGTGGCTCTAGTGATGGATGATTGACTGGTATGTGATAGGCGATAACGAGTTAATGAAATCATTGTAATTTACTGGTTATAAGTTTAATGAAACAATTTGAAAAGGGTGTTCAGAGGTGTCAAAATGCAGAGGGTGAAAAGGCAATGCTTGATGATGGTAATTAAGAAACTTTAGTGAGTGTAATTGATCAATTAATTAATTGAAAAAAGTGCAAAATGAAAATTCGTTCAGAAGTATCAAACTGCTCAGAATGTAAAGCCTAATCAACTACTCTATCAATTCATACCCTTAAGCGGAGCTTAAGTGTCCTCTCCATTTTATTTTCGCGCGTCAGGAATATTTCAGTGCTTCAAGTGAATATCATAGAAATATTAATCTTGTACCCTGAACACTGACAAATAAGTTTGCCTTGAGCGTCCTTCTGGCAAAAAAATCCGCATAACAGCCATGTGTATGGTCGTGTGACAATATGGTGTAAACATAAATGCATTGGCATCCACTCTATAGCCAGTGTATAGAGCGTGAACCAGTATATGTTCTGTTGAATTAATGTGGAATGCCTTCAACAGCCTTGTTGTTCTGTTCAATTTCAATCCGCTCAAATTGAAAGCACTATGGCGTCAACAGAAACACAAACATTATCTTTATAAGAGAAGTGCTCGAGGTCATTAGGGCAATCGAGCGACAATGCCGCCGGCCGCCGCGCCCACTATCTCTGTCACGTGTATTTGCTGCAATATCTTGGAACATATAAAATCCGTCACAGAGTTCGTTGACGCATCTAATGTCCTCCATCTCTGTCAATATGGCTTCAGGGCTGGTTTGTGTACCGTCACTCAACTTGTTGAGACTCTACGTGATTTCGCCAAAGCAATAAACGACCAAACACAAATAGATGTGATTTATTTAGATTTTTCAAAGGCATTTCATCGTGTATTCTATACTTAACTACTTCTAAAGATTAAAAATGTGCTATGAGATGGACCAGTTTTTCGTTGGATCAGCTGTTACCTATCTGACCACCGCCAGTTTGTTCAGTTCGGCTCCCAAACTTCTGATATTCTGCCAGTCCTGTCTGGTGTACCCCAGGGTTCCGTTTTAGCTCCTATCCTCTTCCTTTGGTTTATAAGCGACATAGCTAGTCAGATAAAATCCAAGATTAGGTTGTTTGCAGAAGACTGCGTCCTCTATAGAGAAGTTTAAAACCAATAAGACCAAATTAGCCTTAATAACGACTTCGCCTTGATAGCCCAATGCATTGAAACCAGGCAAATGGTTATAAATCTTGGTGAATCAGTTTCAACGTAACAGAAAAGAAATCAATACTTAGTCTTCCATACGGCTATGATAGTTCCATCTTTAAAACTGTCGCTTAATGTCCTGGGAGTCGTCATAACACCAGATCTTGGATGGTCGGCTCATGTAGAGCACGTGGAAGGTAAGGAAATGCGAAAGGTAATCTTTTGCGGGTGGCAGCGACCTGCCTGAAACGCTGGTAAAGGCTGGAGAGCCGCAGCGAGCCACTGCTTCAACAGATGCAGAGGCAGTTCCTACTCGCCGTCATGAATTGGAATTCTAGGAGCGTAGGTTACAAACTGAGTTACAAAATTTACGCGGGCGGCCGGCTGCGTGGCGCTGCACCCTGATGAAAGGACCGAGACTGTGCTGACCTAGGCTGTTAAGCTCAGGGCACCGGCAAGGTTGTCATCGACCCCGCTGAAAAGTTTAGAGTCACAAAGCTGGATGACGGAGATGTGACTGACTCTCACAGAGTACGCGCCCTTCCGTTGAGAGTAAGTCTAAACCAATTGAGGTAGAAGAACCTGTCTCAGAAAAAGCAGCGCTCAAGAGAGAAGCATTGAAGAGCGCCGAAAGTGAGATGACGGCAGATGAAAATTACATAAACACGGGACGTGCAAGAGCATTTCAGAGTCACCTAAGGGCGGTGCACGACAACACACGATGGCAGAAGCCACGTGATAAATAATATTCTCAAAACCCCGAGTTCAGAAACCCCTCACAGGATAGCCCAGAGCAACTTGCACTGGCACGCAATATGCTCCGGCAGGGTTTGGTGTTTGAATTCTCGCTAGCCTGCAGGCAATATCACTCTGCAGCTGGTAAACAATTTCGAGACACCAATTCCTCAATCACTAAAAATTCTCATTGAGTGTGTCTTTAATACTGTCAGGACAGCATACGCGACATTGACTATTGCTGACCTGAACAACTTCATTGCTGTTTGTGTTTATTTTTGTTATCTTTTGAACTTAATGAAGGTAGTGGCGGTGCGGAGAATGATGATAGGAGTTGTGATTTCATAGAAAAAAATGTGCGCTTTGTAAAACAAGTTTTTCGCACGCCAGACAACGGAGCGACGACATTGACTGTTCTTTTTAATTC
>JARKHS020013234.1:0-22176 GCA_030143305.2 Amblyomma americanum | reverse complement strand
TGAAGCAGTACAGATACTCCAATAGCGGAGCGACGACGTGCAGCAATGCTCACATCGTTTCAGGAGAACTCATTTTTCTCTGCCGAAGACCAGCGGCCATTCAAGCCGTCTTGGTCATGTGCATGTCTGGAATCGGTGTCGCGCTTGTTGTTAGCGATGTCGGCTTGTTTTAATGTGACAGTCTGCGAACCGGTTATTTTGTCTACTGATTCAAATTATTTGGGGAACCAGTTACGAATTTAAATTTCTATAATTAAAACAATATTTCATAATTTATTTTGAGTTTTATTTTGACAGAGTGGACCTCTATCGCGTTCAATGTTCATTGAAAATGGGTGTGTCACGGGCGGAACATTCAAATTGTTTTCGAAGACAATCTCAAAAACAGGCTTAATACTTTCCATGTGACAATGATATAGCAAAAAAAAATGGAAATGAGGGCATCCTCCGCTTTTTGTGTTGAGAACTTCAAAGGGCTTTGTCTTGCAATAGGTTGCAAGATAAAGATCAAAGAACGCGATGTATGCGAGAAAAAATATTTTAACTCTTGGTGCCTCAGAAAACTTCAGGCATTAAAAGCGTGGGCTATTATTAAAGCACGCTAAATTATTTCCCCAGTACACCCTCTTGTGCTGTAAAAATTGCGTCCATGCGGACTTCATCCATGTATGTATTCGTGTTCATTTTTTGGTTCTTCGTTTCAGAAGAATGAATTTTACCGATTGGGATAGTTCTCTATTTTGTATTCATCAGCTGAGAAAAAACTTTGGTATTTGAAATGCAAACATCGACTTGCACCCGCAGATGTCCGACTCACTGCATACGTGACTTTAGTGCGCCCCAAGTTAAAATATGCAAGGGTTGTATAGAATACTTGTAGAAAAAACCAAATAGATAAAAATGAGAAGGTTCAGCGGCGGCCTGCAAGGTTCATACTCTCAAAATACAGGTAAACAGACTCGGTCACCGAACTGCTTGATAAACTAAACTTGCCGCAACATTCCCAACGACGACAAATAGCCAGACTAAAGTTTATGTATCTAGTAAGTAAAGGCCAATTCAATTTCAACACAGAACGGTACCTTCAAAAATCATCATCGCGTCCTGTACGCGATAGTCACCCAAGACAGTTCCTTCCTCCACAGGTAAGAACAGATACGTTTATGTTTTCAGTTTTTCCAAGAACAAACAATTGAACGTTGGAACACCTTACCATACGACATAATAGAAATTAGTTCCCTTGAGCAATTTGAACAACCTATCCTCCACCACTTCGCCGCTGATACACTAATAGTATACCAGTCAAACTGGTATCCCTTCCTTCCTTTTACTCTTATTTTTATTTATTAAGTGCGCTGTAACCTGAATTGCGGTACTTTTGATAGCTCTGTAAACCCATTTTTTTACGTTATTTCCCAGCAATTGTGTTCTTGTACGGCGAGCTGACTGGAAGTGTATCCGTGAAGAAAATTGTATGCATAGAAAACTGGCGCTTGCTTGAATTGTGCAGTTATGTTGTATTCAGTGCACTGTCTTTGTGTTGCTAAAAAAAGACATTGAAGTCCCACCCTGTATCGGCCCAAAAAGGGTTAACCGCATCAATAAATATATTTCAGAAGAAACTGTTTAAAGGAACACGCATTTTAATTCCTGAATCGCAGGGTACTGGGACGACACTAGAAAGCAAGTGGATTCGGCTCGGGTATAATTTACTTTCATTTTATCAGACTAGCTACATTATTCACAACAGTGCTATGTTATTTACGGATGTATGTATTTATGTATGTATGTATGTATGTATGTATGTATGTATGTATGTACGTACGTACGTACGTACGTACGTACGTACGTACGTACGTACGTATGTATGTATGTATGTATGTATGTATGTATGTATGTATGTATGTATGTATGTATGTATGTATGTATGTATGTATGTATGTATGTATGGATGGATGGATGGATGGATGGATGGATGGATGGATGGATGGATGGATGGATGGATGGATGGATGGATGGATGGATGGATGGATGGATGGATGGATGGATGGATGGATGGATGGATGGACGGACGGACGGACGGACGGACGGACGGAAGGAGACGGATGGAGGGAAGGAAGGAAGATGGAAGTAAGTAGCTTGTTAGGTTGGTAGGTAGGGTAAGGTAAGGTAAGGAAAAGAAGGAAGGAAAGAAGGAAGGAAGGAAGTAGTAACAAGGTAGCCATGTGGGCTAGCTGGTGTATTTCAGACTAACAATAGAAGTTTAATCCAGAAACGGGCAACCTAGGACACGAGAAGACGCATGCGTATCAGACACACAAAAAAAACTAAAAAACAAATACATGAGTGGCAATTCACGAATGAGTGGATACACGCTCCTTATCTGGCAAACAAAAAGAGGAATATACTTTGCCTCTGAAACTTGCACACGAACACCTTTTCTGAGGAAATTAAATTCCTTGTTAGTGAGATATAAAGACGGTGCACTGACGCAGGTGTCACTGCCTTGCAACCTAATATGGTAGGCCTCCAGGATTTCCTTTCCT
Source organism: Amblyomma americanum (assembly GCA_030143305.2). Lineage (NCBI taxonomy): Eukaryota > Metazoa > Arthropoda > Arachnida > Ixodida > Ixodidae > Amblyomma > Amblyomma americanum. The sequence goes on along the minus strand of JARKHS020013234.1, from coordinate 19,630 downwards.
CTCTGTACCTCTCCTCCCCTGTCATCGGAAAAGGAAAAAACAGGGAGGAGAGGGAAATCCTGGAGGCATTACGGTGACGCTGGCTAGCTCCTTGTGAGGCAGTCGACTGCCGCTGCCACCATGACCCTGCGTCTTGAGTAGGTGGCTGTGTCTATGAAGACGAATCCTTTTTTTGCCAGCATGCGCTGTTATAACGCCTGAGCCCTTGCTGGTGCGTGTGCTTTGGTATGGGTAGGACTGTATAGGTCGATCTGGTGTCGTCCTGTGTGTCCTCCGTCTCTTGAATCTTCTTGTGGCTGTCACGTTAGCCTAGTCGTCTGAGTAAGGCTCTGCCCGTTGTCGTATGTAGAAGGCGTTCTTTCTGAGCAATCAGGAGTGCTTCCTGATGCTATAGGTATGTGTTAAAGACACACAGGTCTACTGATTTACGCATAGATGCTCGCAGAGGTGGCCCAAGCGCCTTCTTATATGCCTTCAACAGCACAGCCCCTACTAGCTTGAGATCATGTGATGTAACTATTTGGTACGTTAAGCTGTACGTGGCTGTGCTGTCGATTAGAGCTCGTATCAGTCTGACCGTGTACTGCTCCTTGAAACCTCGTCATCAGTCGGCTACTGGGTTGATCATCCGATGCACCTGGTTGTAGAGTTGGAGAGGAGTCTAAGCATGGGATCTATTTTGTTGTTGAATTTTAGCCGCATGCCCGGGATCCTTAGTGTTAGTATTTGAGGCGTCTCCTCTCCGGGAAAAAGGGTGTTGAGTCGGAGGTTATTCTTGTGTCTTCAAGAGTGTATGTGCATAACTTCGTACTTTTTCGGTGAGCAGGAGAGACCGCATTCCCTGGCGCCGCGGTGACTGGCGTTACAGGGACAGCGCCCGTTGAGCCGTTGTCAACTTGGGTCGCGTAACCCTACAGGTGACTCTGTCTGGAAAAGTTGTGTGCGAGTGCAGGGGTGCACCTTTTGACCACCGCACCAGTGCGCCAGGAATATACATCCAAAACTAAGCACCTAAATGGCAATCGTGTAATCTCACCTTACACAGTCGCACCCGACCTGTGAGTTTTGTTTTTGTCACGCAGAATTAAAAACCACATACATATATCTGACATGGCTCACCGAAATAAGAACTGCTGGCGCAATAAAAAGTAGCCTAGCCCGAGCTCACCAAGCGCGACGGTGTCCGCTACGTTCTCTTCACGGCTGTGTACGCAGTTTGCAGGGATCAGGCGCGGGCGATATATTTATATATTCTAATGAAGTGTGGGCAAATTTGTGACTTTCTAATCACCATTTTCCTTAATCCAATCTCTAATGTGTTAAATTCTTGACGCAAAGCTCGCAGGGAAGATTTCCAATCGTATTAAATAGCTGTTTCTGGATTGACTTTCTAAGAATCAATGACTGTCATACTTTCTGAGAACAAGATAGTCAGGATGCGCCAACATGCACGGAGGAAACGCGCTAAAGATTTCTCACCACGGCTTTGCAGGCTTGTGTTATATGCGGCGCGCTGTAAGTGCTGCTACGTCTTTATGAAAAATGCCAATAGACGATGGTATCAGCACCGGAGCCTTTTTCATGGCGTTTTCTATTGCAAAGCAACTAATGACATTGTGAAACTTTCCGTGATACCAGAAAACTTTGGCTGTTTTAGGAATTTGCCTTTTTCTCTCTGTGACTTCCGCAAAAGTAACATTGTACAATTTTTTTTTTCGGTTTACATTGTGGACATGAGGATCTTAAGCTCTGCAACAGGCGAGGAAGAAAATAGCCCAGAGAGTTCATTTAGCAAGAATATCTCCACAGCAGGTTGCATTAATCGCCTCACAGTCACAAATAAAGTGATAATGAGTGAATACCTTCTCAGTATGGCCTGCAAAGAACATTGTACTTCAATTCGACACATGATAGAAAATAATCACGATACTCGTGCAACTGCAGAGAAATGACTTTGAAACATACGAGTGCTAACACCGTAGCCATGGTCTAGTGGTTTTGGTTGTCTGCCTCGGCTGCAGGAGGTAGCAAGTTTGAAACATACCGACGGGTACTTACCGTACGGGTACAGGCGCTCCCCGACCTGGCGACCGGTTTGTTCATTTGGTGCAGTTCTGGGGGAGGCTCCGCTCATCTCGCTGCTGCCCTTCGGGGACGTTGCTTGTTTCGAACACCGTCTGAAAAGGTGGTATGATAGGCGTTTGTGTGCTGAACTCGCACAGGCGATCCATGGCGGACACAGGCGGAATGATGCCAGTGAAGGAGTAGCGGGACCATTGCTCGGAGCCTCTTTTTGTTTCTTTTTTATTTTGCCGAAAGCTTTTCAAAGCACCCTGAAGAGAACTCCATCTAATTTTTGTGCGTAGTTAAAATCCATCATGTGCCTCTGTCTGGCTATGTTGTCAACATGGCATTTACATGTCATTGCGCAACGAGTCCAATTCGCGACATTTAAGTAGAAAATGGCCCCATAGTAATCCTTCCGAAGTCAACGGGGTTGTATCCTAATCTCAGGAATCCCTGGATAGAAAATCGTTGCTACTAACCGAAGCTTGCTTCCTAAATAGCCACCTGATGGCTTCACTTGCATTGCATCTCTTGTTCTTTGCAAATTTAGACAGAACAAAATATGATATTCGTTTTCGCGATTAAATATAGGCACTCATCTCCTAGCGACGTAATTCTGCCTCACTGATGATGCTCTACAGCGCCATGCCGTATCGCCTTTGTGAGCGTCCTCATCACGCACGCAAACCCGTCTCTTTCCCTTTATTCCTGGGCGCAGAGGGCGCACCCTGATGCTCGACGAGTGGAGTGCGCGCAGATCATGTTCATGGATGGGCAGTTTTAGGCTTGACTGAATCACGTTGGCGCTGCTAAAAAGCGCCTTGCATGTGCCGCTGGCATTGCTAACAAGATGAATTCGCTTACAAGCATGGATTGCCAGAAGGAACTGTAGGCTGATGACGGGAATCGTATAGTTCAAGATAAATATCGGCAAAGCAAGCAAATGCGCCTAATAAGTTATTAGAGAACAATAAAAATAATCACTTGTAGCTGCAGTAGAGTGCCTGCTGGTACTCCCTATAATATCTGCACTTAGTCGGATAGTGCCGCGTAGTTTCACACCGAGTACAACTACAAATTCGAAGTGGCAGGACCGATTCGCCAAAGAACCTAGCGCTGTGTCGTACACCCGCAATATCAGTGCGCCATTTTAAATTACAGCCATTGTGCTGTGTAGATCCTTGCGCGACCCCGCAACAGCGGAACGTGATCGAAGGACAGCAAAGCTTTGGTCCGGTAGTAGTTTCTGAGGCTCATACACGAAGCTAGCACGTGAAAATGCAGATATAGAGGAACCCTCCATCTGGCTTGCTCAAAAGGCGTTTTGGGAGCTTGATGTGGTAAATACGCTAACTATGGTCACTACGAAGGTAAGAGAATAGCAGGTACGGACACATCGAAAATGTAGGGGCGACATCGCTTTACTGTCTCGGTTTTGAAATAAAAAATACTGAGACTATGCGTTTCCTGCGTTGTCCGTTTTGCGCATCGTTTTTTTTAAACCATGCACAACTAGCCCCCCCCCCCCCCCCCCAAGAGTGTATTCCTGTATCGGCTGTACTAGCTTTGCGGCTGTGGTACAACTTTCCAATTTCAAGCTCCTGAAATCCATTAAAGTGAACCGACGTGGCACGAAAGTAGCTTGAAGGAAACCTACTCATGCGAATAAGCAGCGTTGCTCGTGTGAAGTCGTGGTGGCTGAAATTAATAAAGTGGCAGTTTGGAGGCACCCGTACTAGTCCTGGTGGTGTCTATACAATGCTTCCTTAGTCGGATCACAAAGCAGACTGAATTGAAAATGGGGGTCGGCTCGCACTCTGCGGCTCTTACGCTTGGTATCGACGAAAAAAAAAACAGAACATATGTCGTCAACGCCATCATGTTATCGCCGCTTCCCGAATGAGAGCGGTTTTTATCACTTAATCTAACCCCCACTTCCCTCTCGTATGCGCGTCGTTGCTATTGCTACAGATACGAGGTTAGGCCTCTCGTCTGCTTCTCAAACCTCCTCGTTCCCAAAGATGTTCGTGGTGCTAGCGCGCGCTGGAAGTTCATTAAAATAGTGAAGCAATCGCCTCAAATATTCGAGCTGCGTAAGGGGTATAGTTTTGGAAGGTTTCACCATTACCAGCACTCCGACTAACCATGGCGGCATCTCGAGAAGAAATATTTTGAAGGAAGTTGTTAGATTTTAACAACCAAGGAAACATGTAAATAGTGGACGCATCAGATCGCTAGGTCTATGAGTGCCTTGAACCGGACCAGAACTCCATCAGCACAACCGCTCAAAGTGACCCTTCGTTCACTGGAAAAGGTTCGCGCTTAAAAATTATCAAAGATCTATACCCCTTGCTGTAGATCTTGCGTCGTCAGCAAGCTTCTAAGGCAAATGTCAAACTATGGACACGGCGTGTACCAGGAACGGCATAAAAGGTATCAGGAAAATGCTAAACATGGATACTTATGCGATGGAAACAAATACTAAGCTGGAGCGAGTGGCGTGCGGCCCAAAAGGCGCAGGCTTGGACCACTAGTCAGAGGCAATGATACTGTGCACCTCGCAGAGCACGGACCTAATATTTAGGCGGAGTGGGTGTCCGAGTACTGCTGTTTCAGAGACCAAGAGAAGGGTAACTATCTCGCCATTGCAGCACATCAGTTTCTTACTACAGACTTTCCGCCCGCCCTGGGGGACGTCCATCTGGTGATGCATAATTAGTTAAGTCATCAACACTCGGACACACACATCGCGCAAGAACTACGCATCTCCGTCTTCGGCGGGGACCCATTGTGACGCCACCAGCGCACGATGATCTTGGAATGCACGTCAGATTCGTGGGACGAGGGGATATCCGGTTTACCATGATATTCGTTCAGGCACGTGTGAATTGATCGCGATGCAGTGGAGTGCGGGTATTGCAGTGTCGCGAACCTGAGATCCTCGAGGCGTACAAGGCGCTGGGCATAATCTCGGCCCGTCTCAAAGAGCTCCTATTGCCGCTCGGCAGTGCACGCACCCGTGACAAAACAATGCTGATCCTCTGTGCATTCATCAAGCAGGCATTCTTAACGTCCCAATTCCTGATCTTTAGTGCGCGCTTGACACGAACGCAAGGGAAGAATAGTTCACAATTGGCAGCGGGGTGCTGGAAGTGGTAAAGGAATACATCTACTTAGGGGAGGTAGTGACATTTGATCCGAATCATGAGAGGGAAATAACTAGAAGGATAAGAATGGGATGGAGCGCACATGGCAGGTTCTCTCAGATCATAAATAGCAGTTTACCAATATCCCTCAAGAGAAAAGCGTACAACAGCTGTATCTAACCGGTACTCACCTACGGGACAGAAACGTGGAGGCTAACGAGAAGGGCTAAGCTTAAGTTAAGGACAACGCAGCGAGCCATGGAAAGAAAAAACTTGGGGGACGTTTAGGCTTCGTCTTTAAGAGTGAGACCCGACAGCTTGTTGCAGCTTTGCCAAGGGGTACACGGAACACCATCACCCGTTCTGCGCGACCAGTGGCCCGTTGGACACTTCAAGGAAAGGACGCCCATCTCACATATCTCGGTGAACACCCGAACCGGGCCGTAAGGGCAGGAAAATGAAGTCAAAATTGGTTTTAAGGAAAGGAAATGACGCCTGTCTAACAGTTCTCGCTGGACACCTGTACCGCGGCGTTAAGGAAGGACAATCCTTTCCCTTACGGAGCGGTTCAGGTGTCCAATGAGAAGCGCCATTTTTCGCTCACGGCCAATGCCGCCGACGACACCGGCTGTTCTGCGGCACGAGCTCCTTAACGCTGTCGCGTTAAAAAATTATAGGTGTACCGATAAGAGACCGGCCGCGGGCAGAGTGGGTTAGAGAACAAACGCGTGTTAAGGACATCCTAGTCTAAACCAAGAAGAAATGGGCTTGGGCAGGGCATGTAAGGCGAAGGCAAGATAACCGCTGGTCCTTAAGGGTAACGGAGTAGATTCCAAGAGAAGGCAAGCGTAGCAGAGGGGGGGGGGGGGGGGGGCAGCAAGTTAGGAGGGCGGATGAGGTTCGGAAGTTTGCAGGCATGAGGTGGGCGCAGTTGGCAAAGGACTGGGTTAATTGAAGAGACATAGGAGAGGCCTTTGCCCTGCAGTGGGTATAGTCAGGCTGATATTCAATGAATGAATGAATAAAACGAACGCTCCGATTGTGCTTATTTGGAATATATGCGACCCGGCCACCCTATTGCGGTATCTTATGCAATTTGTTACATGTGCGATTATTTTGCAGGCTGTATTTCATGTCATCACCTGGTAGCATCAGCATTCATGGGCGAATGGGTGTGACACTTGGTATAAAAATGGGGTATCAGTACACTGTCATGGTCATGTAAGTCATTAGCCCTGTGTCATGAGGCGTCACTCTCAGACGTGGTCATAGAAAAAGTGCGTAGTCAAAGGTCACCAAAGCCAAATCATGGGCCAAAAAATGGGTCACAATAAAAGCGCTGTGTCATAGGCAGCAGAATTGTTACAAAAAGTGCTGAGTCATGGGTAAGAATATGGTTCACAAAAAAGTGCTGAATCCTGGGTCACAAAATGAGTCACAAAACGTGCTGAGTCATAGGTCACAATCTGGTCAAGAGTAAGTGCTGAATCATGGGTCACAAGAAAGTGTTGCGTCATGGTTGATGAAATGAGTAGCAAATAGTTTAAAGCGCGATTGAAGTGTCCACCGAGATATCGACATCGTAAAGCTACCGCGCCCTTTCCTTTCCTCTAAAACGTTTCCTTTCCTCAAAACAAGAGCATTCGCCTTCCTCCACGTAAGCAGACTTAAGTACCCTCAATTTTTTTTTTACTCTATAAGGCTTCCTGTAGTCGACGCAGAAGAGCAGCATGCTATTTTTCTTTCTCACAAGAACCACCGGTAGGTTTGGTTTATGGGGGTTTAACGTCACAAAGCGACTCAGGCTATGAGAGACGCCGTAGTGAAGGCCTCCGAAAATTTCGACCACCTGGGGTTCTTTAACGTGCACTGGCATTGTACAGTGCATGGGCCTCTAGAATTTCGCCTCCATCAAAATTCGACCGCCGCGGCCGGGATCGAACCCGCGTCTTTCGGGCCAGCAGCCGAGCGCCGTAACCACTCAGCCACTGCGGCGGCTAGAACCACCGGTAGGACCATGGACAGCTCGGATGTTTGGTATGCCATGATTGAGCAGCTCTTGGACTTGTGTCTTGCTAGCTTCTCCGTCTCAGTGAGAGACACTATAAGGGCGCTGATCTATTGCGCTTGCACACAAACAGGTGTGATTATCTGCTGTTTAGTGATTGGCGTTTGACCTGCCACACATGCTAACCAGCGCCACCTCCGCGCTGAGCCGCGGGAATGACAAAGCGCATACTGCCGGGGGAGGAGCGCTGGCGCTGGGCTAGATTTCTGAGATTAAATTTGGCCGCTCTGAGGTTCTCTTCTACGTCTGAGGCTGCCGTCTTTCTTGTTTTCACAAATGAACCGGGGTGAGACAGGACGCCGTACCACGTCCACTTAAGTCACGAGCGGGCATGCAATTGGTAGATGCGGTGGCTCGAGTGAAATGACGGTGCCTTCCGCGCGTGCTTAACTTCCTTTGGAACGATGATGGTAAGGGGATCCATTTTACTAGTCTCATTGAGTCTGTGAAGTTCCTCGCGGGCCAGAGAACGCACGAGGTCGGTAAAGGAGGTTGCAGCAGCCTCGAAGGCACAATCCAGAGGCTGCACCCCAGATACGGTCAACTGCTGTTCATAGTGTTCTTTTTAATACGAGGTTGTTGTGTTGTGAGAGTTCGGGCTCTTCGTCCTCGCTCCGTGCTGGAGCGGAGTGAGGGGAAAAGAAGTGGTATCCGCCCACCAATGGCACATAATGCGTCCGGTTCATACTTATGTTACCTCCGCTGCAGCGCACCCTCCGTGACCACACCCTCGCAGATGATTTGAGCGACGTTCTGAAACGCAGCCCGCACGAGGTCACAGAAAAGCTGATCGCTTACGGCGTGCTTGAAGCAGCTTTTTTACAGCGATAGCTGTTAGGCGCCCGTCCCTAGCTTCGGCGTCGCCGTCCGCCGCACTCGGCGCGACCGCCGGGTGCGTGAGAACCAACTGTTGCGCCGCTGGTCAACGCAGGTCAGATAAGCCTATGGGTAGCTCTGTTTGCAGCAGCCGCCTGCTAGTGCGCGACGCACCATTTCACCACTACACTCATGCACCAGGAATCTATCCCGAAAACTAAACGCCTAAGCAGCTATCGCTGATTCTCGCGTTACACAGTCGTAACCTTAGTGTGATTTTTTTTCTCCATGTTTCTCTCGTTCGACCACACCATGATATAGTGAGTCTACATGGCATGGCTGATCCCTTCGAAGTGGTGGGGTCTTTGAGGGACCCCTTGCATGGTTATGTTGAAGAGGAGATGGAAATGACTAAGTCTTGCAGTATGCTGGATTAGGAATTGCCAACTTGTCCGACCTGAGTTCTCTCACTCCGATGGCTGCTGATTGGTCCGGTAGGAAAGCTCTAATGTAATCGTGGAACTTGCTGCTGCTTAGTCGGCTTAGTCCTATCTGGAGTGTACCATTTCTGAAATAATAATAATGATAATAATAATAATAATAATAATAATAATAATAATAATAATAATAATAATAATAATAATAATAATAATAATAATAATAATAATAATAATAATATTAATAATAATAATAATAATAATAATAATAATAATAATAATAATAATCAATCAATCTTTATTTTTCGGTGCCCAGGAACAACCCAAAGGTCTTGGTGCTGGTACACCATTCACACGCACAAAATGTAAATTTATTTCACTACAAAGGAAGACACTCAGGGGAGGTAATGCAGCAGTCAAGGCGATAGAAAGAAAAAAGACATATAAACTAGGCGTGACAGCAAGCATGAAGCAAAAAAGCGAAAACAAGAAAACAGCGAGAACAGCGGTAAATGAAAACAGCTAGAACAGGCAACAGACATATAAATAACTAATGAAACAATAAACAAAGAGAATGAACGACCGATAACAGCCAAGTACAGCATATAGCAAAATACAAACAAGAATAAAGCCAATACTAATATGAACGAATATGAAACCTCTGAAATACAAGCTAGAAATACAATCATACACAATAAGAAACGTAATTAGTGAACGCGTTACAGACAATCAGGCGTGAGTATACAGTATTAAAGAAATAATATTAATGAAAACAAGTACACGTGATGAACAATTAAGGAGAGAAAAAACAATATAATACCGGTGCAAACGCACAAGTGTAGTAAAGACAAAATGCATGAAAGGGGAAGTTATGTATGAGAAAAAGAGTGCTCAAAGTGGAACGTCACGGACATCCAATATAAAGGAAGGGAGAGAATTTTCAAATATATCTAGGTGAGGACAAAGAGAATTAAACAACTTTTGCATTCTGTCCAGAGGGGAGAGGGAGTGCAGGAGCGCAGAAACTTGGAATGGTCTGAATTCCCTTATGCTCTTTCGCGGTACACGCAAAAGGATACGCGCTAGGAGCTGAGGGCATAGAATAATAATAATAATAATAATAATAATAATAATAATAATAATAATTCGTTTTTGGAGAAAGGAAATGGCGCAGTATCTGTCTCATATATCGTTGGACACCAGAGCCGCGCCTGAAAGGAAAGGTTAAAGGAGGTTGTGAAAGAAGAAAGGATTAAATAGGTGCTGTAGTGGAGGACTCCGGAATAACTTCGACCACCTGGGGATCTTTAACGCGCACTAACATCGCACAGCACACTGCTCATTTGCGGTCTATGTCAAGCACGGTATTCTCGCCAAAACTGGGTATGTTAGTAAAGAATTCCTCTTTTAATAGCACGACGATGTCTTGCGTTGACATATGTGGCCGGAAGCCGAACACGGTATTGGCCAGAATGCCTTTCTTCCCCCCGTAGTTGTGGAGTCTGATTATCATCAACCTTCTATAGAGCTTCCCTAGAAATGATGTCAGGGAAATGGGTCTGAGGTTCTCTAGATGCGGTTTTTTTTCCAGCTTGGGGATCATTAGGATGACCACATGCCTGCACTTCAAGCGCACTGTCCATGCTTCCCAAAGCTCGTTTAAGTACTTGGTTATGATGGTAATCTGATCAGGTCCCAGGTTGCATATGATTACATTGCCGATTCGGTCCCATCCTGGTATAATGTTGTTGTTTTTTTTTCACCATGCTGACTGCAGCGTAGACCTCTTCTTCAGTGGTGGACCTATCTAGTTTACTGTTTTTCGGGTCTTGGTATTCAGTTTTGCTAGATGGATAGCTGGCCGCTCCAATGTACCGGTTAGTAACCTTAAGCAGGAGGCTTTCATCGTCAACCTGTGAGGCGTGGGTGATGCTTTGCAAGGTATTGCTGTTTTCAAACTTTGATTTAGTGGAATCAGTCTTGTGCCTAAGCAGCCCCAGGTTTTGTTCTTGCCGAGTGGTCTCCGCAGTGAGTGAAATCGCTTCTCCGAGTTCTGCCTGACCATGGTTAGAGCGTGCTGTTCAGCCTGAGCTGAGAGTTGGGCTATACGTAGACTATGTCGCCTGTTGTAATTCTGCGTTTTCCATCTTTTGGTTAGGCTTCTAAGGGCTTCCCAGAGCTGCAGTACATGGCTGTCTATTCCTGGTATGTCCGCAGTCTTTTCCAAGACTATGGAGTTGGTGCCTCTCGCTTCTCGTAACATGCGGCTCTGTTCCTCAATAGCGTCTACCGAATCCTGACTGCACAGCTTCCTGAACGCCTTCCAATTCGTTAGCCTGGCCTTGGCTGTCTTCCTTTTCTTCGCCGCCGTGGCCAGCGTTGTTCCATTCTGTTTTCCTTGTGTTTTTGGCGCATGTTAAGTCTGGACAGCAATCCTCGCTTGCTGTGTTGCCCATGCGAGCCGGCTTCGTGAAGTCTATGGTTGGTCACAACCCTGTAGCAGTTTTGACTCATTCAAGAGATTTATTTTTCATGGTGTTTCTTTTACACCCCTAGTTTCTATTACGAGGTAGAAGCACAACTTTTTGATGGGCTAGTTGGTCCCTTCTGAAATAAGTGAAGCAGCGTGAAAGAAGCAGCCACAAGGCGAAAAAAAGGTGCAGGAAAGAGCGCTGAACTGACAACTGTTTTTTTATTGAGCAATACGCGCACAGTGTATAGCAAGGCATAAGCAGACGTAATCAGATGCAGTCAGCGTCACATGGTGTAAAGGGCCATAAAAGAGATAAAAGAGATAACACGTCGATAAAGCTAAAAAATATGGAGTCTCAAAAGGAACGGTAAGAGAATGAAAATGTGCACGGGGTGACTAAATAACAGTTGAAGTCACATGGTTCATAAAAACGATAAAAAATGTCAATAACAATGAGACAATAGTAAAACCAATAAAAATTGAAAAAATGAATTGTAGAAACAATATATGCACAAAACAATGTGACAATGTGTGGCTAAGATTGCAAAGACCTTAAAAATAAAAAGAACAATAAAACAGCTACACTCAGTGATTCAAGCATGGGCAGTCCACATTAATATTTAACAATGCTGTTCTAAAGAGTCAAGTTCACTCCCATACAATAATTTTGACGCGTCGCTGACACACTTTAAGCTCTTTCTTTCTATAAAGAAGGCTTCCTTCAACTCCCGGCTACGCTGTCACTACTTCTATCCAGAAGCACAGATTAACGTAAATGAGGCCTTCATTAACAATCTGCACTGTAGCGCTAGAGTGTATCTAGTACCTTTTTCACATGTGAGCGGAATCTTGTAAATCACGCCTTCTCTACACCTGACGAACATGTGGGCAGGCTTAATGCCACAAGTTTGCTCTCTTGATTTTTCGTTATTAATCATGGTACACAATGGAGCTCGCTTACAGGGGGTGGAAAACACTACAGGGATCTTGTATTCATTGGAAACCTTTTTCACATTGTGTGCTACTCGGTGGGAGTTACGCAGGGTATGTTGCAGGACTGGTTGGTAGTTGTCGAGCATCATGGAATCACAACGATGGAAGACAAGGATTATAAGATGTTAGGTGGGAGTACGGGACGACTGCGGGTCTCACCCTTCTGTTGGTTACATGAGTATCGTTTTTTCTTGCCTTTAACTTTCTGAAGCAAGGATTCAGTCACTGCGGATATAACTGTCTACGAAAAACCTTCCTGTAGTAGACGTGCGGTCTGCAGTTGAATACTTTCTTGCATGCAATGCTCACGATTTCTTTATTTCCGATTCAAATCCTGATGTGGATATCGCCCGTTCTTTCTGTTTCCGAGTAAGCTGACTTGTAGGACCAAACCTCTTATTTGCCTCGAGGGTTGTACATCCAATAGAATCTGTAATGTACAAAGGAGATGTTCTTAGTCCAAGAACTGCAACTTGTTGTTTAGTGGCAATTCACAAGTATAGTCCAAACCATGGCTAAGATCTCTAAACTCATCTAGAATATCATTTGCAGTGGCTTGGTAAGTTGGTGGGTGTTGCTTGCTTAACACGACTAAAAAAAGTCGTCGACACACCCAAGCCTTTAAGATCTAACTCTTGTGGGACCTATTCTCCATATTTTTGTCAACTGCTGCGAAAAAATTATCTCTTAACACTGGCGCAACGCAGAACCCTATGCAATTTCCTTTCTTCTGTGTGTACAGACGTTTCTGAAAGTCGGCCACTAGCACTAAAGTGAAATTCCAACAAAAATAGAGGAGTCTAATTTGAAATACAAGCTGCATTTTGAAACAAAACCACGCCTTTTTTTTTTCAATACAACACTGAACAGCTGCGAACAGTTCTTTTTGCGGAATAGAATAGAAAAGGTCCTTTTTATCGATCGCAAACAAACTTGCAATGATTCCACACGACTGAAAGAACGCTGTAATTTCCGTCGAGTTTTTTGTTGTGAAGGAATCCTCAACAACAAACGAGTTGAAATGCCTTAACAGATTTTGGCTAATAAGCCGTTGGTAAACGTTGCTCTCACTTACAACACAAAGGAAGAGAACCTCATCCTTAGGAGTCTGCAGCCAAAAATCAAATCAAATCAAATCGTTTTAAAATTATCCTAAGAGCCTTTTCCTTTCCACTCATAAAATTTGCCAACTAGTCGAATTTCAAGTGTTTGCAGAAGGCGACAGCCCGCGATTTCACTTTACTCGGCTTTAGGTTTGGCTGAGTGAAGTTTTTTTCAGGTCTTTTTGCAGGTCTTTTCTTTGTAGATTTTGTGTAGATCATTGAAGTCACCAATGACTAGTAGGCATAACCCGTACAGCTTTGCCTCAGTTTATAAGCGTTTTCCTGTGCAGAAATAAAATCACAATATTCTGTTTAAATGGCAACATTATACCTATTTATGTCAATAATAATCAATATCTTTTCCTTTAAACGATAATATCCTCGCGCCTTTTGGTTAGTAGTAAGTCCCTTCAAAAGTTGTGTGCAGCTGGCTATAACATTATAGCATAGACAGCATTCACTTTGGGGCCTGCACGTTTTTCCGGCAGCAGTGACTGCGTTTGATATTCTGAGAAGTCGTAACTCCATAAATCTGAAGCAAAACTACCATGCGTAGCAAACACTTGCGTTCGCACGGTACTGACATAATGTTGTTTCTTTCACTCTGCTCCGGTAGTTTCGCGAACAAGCTGGTTGCGAAAAGGCTTACACTCCATTTGCAAGGACGCACTGTCGATCGCAGGAACGTGCAGTTCAGCGCTTACATAAATGACAATATATGAAATACGATATACCAATAATATTGTATTCAAATGTGATATACAAGTAATGAAGAGTGCAGTTCTGACACAATTGAAGCACATCCTCAAAACGTAACGAGATCATGAAAATACTGTAGAAACTAATACTAAGCTGAACGCTTAACAACATGCGTATAAGTCTGCATTATGGGCCTCATTTAATATTTAACTTCGCCGTAGTCGCCATTACCATACCGTACCGCATTAAACACTAAAATTTATTTTTGGATGTCGGGGTGCGGTGGGCAGTGATTCAGTGCCTGACGGCGTGCCTGATTGCCTCTATCGGTGTACTCATATTTATGCGTATGATGGCAGAATATCTTGGCGCAGCAGCTCAGTGTTACAAAAGGCTGAAATTTCAGACTGCAGTACTGTTCAATATACGTGGATATACACCCACGAGCCAAAGCTAACTGGCTCATTCGGCACGTTGTTTGTGTACAACTTTTTCAGCGGCCTATTTACTCTCCAACAGTTGTGATATGAAAGCTCGTTTCCTATGGACCCATCAGCATTTCTTCGCAGAGCGACCGTATATGTCTCGAGGCGGCGACTTGCATTGATGTTATTTCTCAAACTGTAAGCCAATCCTAACGTATTGGCCACACGTATTGAAATGTGTCTTTAGGGAAAACAGAGCGACATGGAGCGGCTGTTCATAACTGCTGAAAAGCGCGAAACCAAGAAGGAACAAGAAAGAGAACACAATGACACGAGCGCTGTGCTCTCTTTCTTGCCCCCGTCAGTTGCGAACAACCAACCTGCCCAAACCGCATCAGTTCTGAAGCGGGTGTCAACTTGGCCCACTATTGTTGGCCAAACGCTGGAAACGTGACCTGAGAAAATCGACCGAGGGTGCGCCGAGGTAGCTACCAGATGACTTCGGAGTGATCAATAAATCAATAAATCATTTCTTTAGACCCCAGCTCTTAAAGGGCATCTGCATAGGTCATAGAAATCGACGAGCTTAAATGGGTGGAATGCGTGAAACTTGAAGGTAAAGCGTGCGGAGACCTTTCGGCCTAGCATTTAAAATGGTGACGTAATCACCGATTAAAATGTGACGGCATTCAACCTTCTCCGCAGCGCACAGCGCACAATGCGGGCGTATTCTGACGCCATCTAAAGTAGCGGTGAATTTACAACCCATAAACTCTTGCTTTAAAGGAAAAAAAAAACCAACGCAATCGAAGGCAAAGGCCGCTGAGCATTGTGTGGCAGTATCCAACGAGGCGCAGCAGGGTGTGGTTGACGGGAGCGGAAATTGAACATCTTACCTTCCGTGACGTCGCGCCAAGCTCCTCCGCACTCTTTCGGAGCTGTGAGGAGAACCCTAAAATTTATTTGTCGATTATGTAACTATTTTATTGCTCCTTAAAACACTTCGCATATTTCATCTAGAGCCTATATAGACTTGAACCCTTGAATAGCACGGAATTCTCACGAATTGATTCAGTTGCCCATTAAGCACTCGTTCGTGGGTTCAGCCGTACCGAGTCAAACCGTAAATAAAGTAAAAATAAAACAAAATTACCGCGACTGTGAATCGAACCCGTGGCGCCGTGAACAGATCAGCTTCGCTGTGCACAGCGCGAGAGCACTAGGCTGCAGCCGATCACGCCCCGTGTTTAACTGCAGCAAACTCTCGCGCGGTGCATTGAACATCGTCTTCTTCAACTAATACTATCAGACTAATATAAACATTCTCGAGCGCCGTGCACTGCACAGCGTCGTATTCATCAACTAAAACTACTATCGAACAAACATTGTCACCAGACGTACCGACGAGACATCAAAGCAAAGCAATGAGCCTGTAGAGCCTGAGACACCAACAGAGCTACGCTCAAATTTCGTATTAGGAAGAATCGTAATCGTCCCCAGAATTTCTAATTTCATACCAAAGTGATCCTGCGAGCCTGATCAGAAAGCCAATGAGGGTGTTCGATTCGCACGAGTAGCACTCCCTCGTACATTTTGTCAGAAGCAGCAGACGTGGACACTGACGCGCATACACGTTCACTTGAACTTCACTAATTGTGCAAAAAAAATGGCCCCCGATTTACGTCGTTAAACTAAACGTGACTTCAGTGCAAAAACATATTTGTTTTTATTGGTTTTTTGTCTTGATGCAGCTGAGCTTGAAAATTCGAGTTCCACCAGAATATTTGTGCAGTCGTTCCTCCGCTCTTCTCATGCGATAAGCCGCCTGTGCTGCTCATTGCGATTTGAGTGGCCGTTCTCTCTATTTTGCGGGTCTCAGAGGCTGTTAGCACTCACGTTTCTAGTGTACGTTTCTCCGTCGACTTCATCATTCTCCTCTTCTTTCTCGCTCTACGAGTTTCTTCCTTTTAATCTGTTTCCGCATCTGGTTTAGCAAGGTTACACTGCCTTCGCTGCTCTGCTTCCCGTTGCCGCCTCCCTGGATCGGATGAGTGAGGTTGGCGCTCTCTTCTTCCGCTTTGCTGTTCAGCTCATCGCGCACGTCATTCAGCTTCAGAATGTGTCGAAGCACAGGCTTCATCTATGATTTATCGTTTGGTGCACTGCACGTCAGCCCGGCGACTTTACCCTTCGCCTCTTCTTTGGCACATCTGCATCTGCACGCAACCGCGTTTCTCGCCGTTCATCGTCCCGCTCTCTCTCCAATCGGCTGCAGCTGGTGCGAAGCTCCTCCGAGTTTAACCAGTTTATGCCGAGCTCCGTTACGTCATCCGGACGTAGCTGCTTTTTCGCTAATTGCCGGACTAGTGAGAGCGCACTGCAAAATCTACTTCGGCGAACTACTTTGCCGTAGCGACACTTTGTTAGTAATTAAAATCGGAAATTTTTGGCACATATATGTGACCATACAGATCCACGCGTGCATGCGCACCATCCCCACAATTGTCATCACCTGCTGTTGTCATCATCTGGAGTTCAGGCCGCAGTCTCAATTCCCAGCTCTCTACCTGGTCCAGTACGCACCCTGCCTCAAACGCATGGTGACGAATCTGTATCAGAACGCTTGTATCGCCTTTATCCTGTATCCTGCATCTCCTGTATCTGTAATTCCTGTATCTGAACGCGGTAATGACTACGATGGGAAGTCACTGAGAGCATATCTAAGGCCATCTTATGCGCAGAGTAAATTGGGCTAGCGCTGAGACAGCGCCGCAAATTACTCCAACTAGATGGCGACCCGGCTGCTTCCGATTAGCTCGCGCATTCGCAGTGGGCCTGGCTTAATCGGTCTATTTATCGGTGGTCAATGCGATGGATGCAGTAACGACAAGCAGTAACGACAAGAAAAAAGGGAGCAGCATGAGCTTCCTTTTTATAATTTCGCACAGGAAACAGGGGACCATTTTTTGTTTTGTGGTTTGGCTTGGTTTATCGACCCAAAGCGTCTCAGGCTATGAGAGACGCCGTAGTGGAGGGTTGAAGAAAATGTTGACTACCCTGGGTTCTTTAACATGACTACACCCACTACAGGGCAAAGCCCTCTCTCATAACTCTACAATCAACCCTGCAGTTTGCCAGCGGTGGCCACCGCATCCCCTCCAACTTCTTAATCTTATCTGCCCGCCTATCTTTCTGATGCACGCTTAATTAAAATGTAAACAGTGCTAAGGATTTTTCATGACTAGATAAAAGAGAAAAGCAAACTCAAGCTAATTAACACGATCCCTTGGCCGACTGCACGCTGACGCATTGGGTCGGGGCTTAACCAGTATACATATTTTATTGTAATGACTTTTTCGTATGGCAGACATTAGGCATGTTAACCAGTATACATATTTTATTGTAATGACTTTTTCGTATGGCAGACATTAGGCATGTTACCTTCTTTCCCGTCGACAAATTCCTGGACATCACGATGGGCCTCTCATTGAATGCGTGTTCAGCGAACTTGCAAGATAAGGCCAGAGAGGCACTCTGCTGCGAACACAGTGACTGCCACTAACTGTAGGAGAAAGTAGTGCTTCGTATAATCTATTAACTGAATGCTTAGTTGGCTCGGCATGATGGCGTCATCATCGCAGTAGTCGATTATCACGCTCTTTAGAGACGCTTCGCGCACTGCGAAGAGGAACTTCCGTAAAGCCGGAAGGTAAGGAAATCCATTCCGAACTGGAAAGCCCTCAAGGACCATCGTGAAGGGCTCACGGAAAGCCCGGACACCTTTCACCACCTGCTGAACTACGCATCTTGACTGGACGAGGCAGTAACAGATCCTGTTGTGACGACCAGCAGACCGCAGACAGTCTACAAGGTTCGGCACGTCTAACCCGTCCTTAGAATGGCGCTTGTATGCGGCGTTCAACTTTTTCATCATGGCGCTTGAGTGCTCTGAACCCTCTTCAAGGAGACCCAAAGTCGTTGACCCTTTTTCCGCGCAGGGGGCAACTTTTCCAGCATCCAAAGCGGCTTCTAACTCTTCCAGAGTATCTAAAACATCAGCAGGTCTGGTCGCCGTCACTAGGGCCGTCATTTCGCTTCGGATGTACACAGATAAGGACAGTATACTCAGGAACCAGCCGGCATAGAGCGCTCGCCGGCGTCCATTGCGTCTACGGTGTTGTGTTTCAGGTTCCGCAGTAGCCAAGAGTGACGCCAAGAGGAACGTGGCTTCGTGAACTAAATTGACAGTGAATGCCTTGCACGTGCGGACCGGGTCCAGCAGTACCAGGATGAAAGCTGAGGAGCCCATGCAGAGTACGGTCAACACAACACCCCAAGCCGAGTGCGACAGGACAGCGAACACCGACACGGAACGGGTGCCGTTTGCTCTGCTGTAAAAAGTGTCGTAGTTTACATCCACATCTGCGAACGAAAAATGATCTAGAACGAGACCATCAAGGCTGGACAGACTCATCAGGAGGTCAGTCTTACCGCTAATTAGATCAGACATGGCGTGTTCCATAGTGTAGTGACGTCGAAAGGAGAGTGACGTGTTCATTTGTAGCAGCAGGCGGAGTAGAATCCAGTAGCGCTTCTCATGGCACATAGAAGGGGTGTGAACACGTGGCCCAGACACCCTCTCATAACGGCGTAAGTACAAGCAACCCACGCGCAGCTGATTCCCCGAGAAATGGTCTTTTCCTTGACTCCACGGTATCTGGACTAAGGAGATTAATTTACGTACGTCCTGTCCGGCATAGAAAACCTGGCGTTGTGACTCATCAGAGTAAATGAGGGCACTACTCACTCTTCGGCCACAGCGGCCCAGCACGGAAAACTTCGCAGAAAAGAAAATTTTGTTATAACTTGCCCTTTCGCTATGAAGCACAGCGTCGTCTCGTATTAGTAACCAGTGGACGACAGCGGAAAGATCGTCCTCTAAGGTAACGAGCATGCGGAAAAGATTCAACCTAGTCTTCAGTCTTGGTACTATAGCTAGAGTCTTCCTTCCCTGGCGAAAATTGGCGTGGATAAAGGGGATGAAATTGCTGTCAAAGTAGAACCACATGGACATAGGCGACGCGACTTGTTTAGCCCAGACAACATCAGGCTCGGACCAACGTGGCAGGAAAGACACTATTACCACATTGACATTTCCCTGAACCAAAGCTTGCAGGACGTCCTTACCGTCGACGTAGGCTCTGCAACCCTCAGCCCGATGTCGAAAAATGGCATAAATGGCGAACAAATAAACGGATGACAGTAACAGGCCCAGAAGAGGCCTATTCCTCTGTGCCATATCTCCCCTACAAATACTCTCTTATGATTGCGGACTGGAGGTTCGACCGGCTTTATACATTTCGCCGGTTCTTTGAGATTATATGATTGTTTCAGCTATAATCA
>JARKHS020013233.1:0-25694 GCA_030143305.2 Amblyomma americanum | reverse complement strand
AGGTATTTTAATACTTCTACTGTATAAATTACATAAATGGGTATTTGCTACTTTTACTCTGTCGATGCACAATGTGGTTCTCGAATTCCGACCAGTGCTGCTATTTTTTTTTAACTTTATTTTCGTACCTTTAACCGAGGAACAGTTATTCGTGCAAAAATTCCTACGTGCCATCCGCCGCTGCAGTTTAATGGCTGTGTAGCCATTCTGGTGAGCACAGCGACGCGGGATCGGATCTCTGTCGCAGCAACCGCCTTTTGGTGAAGCCAGTCCAAAAATCGCCTGTGTGCTGAGCGATATTAGTGCACGTTTAAGATCCCTAGTTTCCGAAATTACAAAACGGCGCACCTCTGCGGAGTGTCTCACAGCCCTTGTGCAGCTTTGAGAGGCTCAACACCACATACCACACCATGCCATACCGTGCATACCACGCCATACCATGCCATACCATGCCATACCATAACATACCATATAATACCATACTATACCATATCATGCCATGTCATATAGTACCATACCATACCGCACCATACGGTAAAGTACCCTACCATACCTGCATACCATGCCATATCGTAAAGTACCCTACCATACATTACAATACCATGCCATACCATGCCATACCGTGCACTGCCATACCATACCTTACCATTCATAACGCTAAGCGCCTTAAAAATTGAATGTTACGAACTAATTTTGTGTCTCAAAAGATGCCGCCGGTATGGATCGGCGTATAGATGACTCTCTGCTGGTCGTCGCCGCAGTGCTACACGTGGATCCCGACGTTGCTGGAGCAACTTTCATGGCGGCGGCAAGCTCTGTACCCGCCATCGCCGCCTCAATCATTGCCATCATGGTCGCCAAGGCAAGTCGCGCTCGTCGTGCCTTGTGCGCGCTTCCTTTCCGCTGATGGCGGTTTTTGACACTGTGTTTTTTTTATTGTGGCTATATTTTTTTTTACTCTTGCCAGGGGGAAATGGGTGTCAGTACCGCTCTTGGCTCGGCCGTCCTGAACGCCGCCGGTGTCGTGAGCGTGAGCGCTCTTTTCGCTGGAAAGGCAAGTTGATTCACTCCATCATTCCACAATATGACCCCCGCTTACACGCTCCGCAAATATTAAGCGTGTGATGAAATGCAGCGTGAACAATCTCACACGTTTTCATTGCGCCCCAGTTAGAACGCCTAGTCGAAGAAATTCAGGAGCGAATTGATGTCCAAGTTTCAAAGCTGATAACCTCCTGAGGCTTGGCAACAGGAAATCATTAAGATAAATTTTCACAATTGAGCTGCAGGCGGGACAGCCAAATAAATAGGCTTACTGTGACCAACATCGTTGTCTCGGCTACTTTCAGAACCGGCGTTGGTGTCTAGTCAGTTTTCTTCTTCTTTCGGCGCTTTCAAATAGGGGGCAAGTCAGTGCGAGCCCGTATTATGCCGTTGGTAAAAAATTAAAGAAGATTCATATGCATATCATAAGCACTCGAAAAAGTGCAGGCAACGGAAATAAGCCCGCATATGAGTGAAGAGAGGGCCCTAAAATTATTCTTTCGTTGAAAAATTCCATAATTTTATCGATGTCATACATTTATCCGTTGAGGCATCAAAGTTGGAAGCGTAGAAAAAGGTATTTCAAAGATGTAATCGGACCAAGTTATTCTATATGAAGTTGTTCAAAGATATGAGTGGCGAAGTTTGAACTCAGTCTCTCAGGATGATTTATTTCAGCAGCCTTGGCTCGTTTACTTTGGTGCACCTTGATATTAGTCGTGAGGCACCGCAGCCAATGTTCTGGTTCGAGCAGAAAGGGCTTTATGTAAAATACATAAAAAATACAAGTAAATAACGCAAGAAGTGAATAAAGAGAAAACAACAAATTTCAGACAAAAAC
Organism: Amblyomma americanum; assembly: GCA_030143305.2. NCBI lineage: Eukaryota > Metazoa > Arthropoda > Arachnida > Ixodida > Ixodidae > Amblyomma > Amblyomma americanum. The sequence goes on along the minus strand of JARKHS020013233.1, from coordinate 23,809 downwards.
TCTAAGGATTGTTACCACTTCGCAACGAAAGATGGAGTGACAGTTGTTGAGGTACCTTCGTTTCACGATAGATTGAGGTAAAGTACTTGACAGCGACACGTAAATATGCACAGTAATACGAATAGAGATATGAACCATGAGATGACGCAAAACGTAGCTGGAGCGGTGCCAGAGAACTGCGACTCCTTTTGCGTGATAGCTGATGTTTTTGCTGATGTGAGGATGTTAAAACAAAATTTTTCAGGAGAAATCTACACACAGCAATATCAGGCGTGGTGACTGCAGGGATGGGAGCACTCGGTGACCCAAATGTAAAGGAATGTTAGGCGACAAGCGCGCAGGAATACAACGCTAACTACATGTGGTGATAATTGGCGGTGACACGCCGAGCGATGAGTTGAGAGCCGTGGTAGCACAGTCGCTCATCGCGTCGCGAACTTTATGGATTTACAGAAAATCTCCCTCAACGTTCGGAAGCACCTCACGGGACTAGCCAATAGCAGAAGGCTTTGGGAGTGCGTAACTTCTGATTTAGCTATTTTGTGAGTGAGGTTTGTTTTTCTAGTGCGGTTTGAGCGAAGAAGCTTCCGATGCTCACTACGTCTGAGCCACACTTCAAAATAGTTCTGTGAAACCTTTGGAGGAATAACAGAATAAGAAATGCTGTTGAAACGTCACTTTTGCAAGTCTCAGCCCCGAAGAATGTACGTGTGGTTGGGCATCACTGCGATATGTTCCTCAGAGATACAGTGTATTAGCAGAAGAATTTACATCAGTGGAACTCTTATTGTACTATATACTGTTTAGTCTTAAAAACGGAGTACTAGCTAGCACACGTTTACTCCAGTTATGACGCGAGCTGACTGGACAGTGAGGCCGGCGACAGAGCAAGACTAAAAAGCGCGACTCTTAATCGCTTCGTGCGTCTGTACCGCCAGCCGCAGGAGGCGATGGTCATCCCCATCGTACATAGCGTGACAAGGAACATCGCTTTACGCTGTTACTGCTCAAGTCTTTGCTATGGAGTGTGGACGGCAGGCTGCAATGGCCTTTGCGTGCACGTTGTGTTGAGCCTTATTTCATTCGTGTTACCTTTTTTCATTTTTTTTTCGCTTTTGCTCGTGCACGTAAGCGTAGCCCGCAAGGTGTCCAACGTAATATTTTCACACTTTTCATTCTTCTGATTTGCTGGTCACGCCCAGGTCGTCGTTCTGCACCGCTGGCCGATGTACCGCGACAGCGTGTTCTTCTGTGCCAGCGTCATCATTCTCTTGGTTGCTCTCCAGGACGAAGAAATCAGCCAGTGAGTATCTCGTTGGAAGTGACCCCTGGTGACTCGTCACACGTAGGTCGCTCAGTGTTCTCTAGTGACGACCGATGTCCTGTAAGGTTTTGCTCGCGCTGCCGGTTACTAACTCACCGTGAATTAGTTTCTCAATAAAAACTCATGAGACGTGTTCTAAATGACCATTCTTAACGTTGCACATGTCGAGGGCGGAAGAAGAGCACGGTATTATCTGTATTCCACCGTACGGTATTGAGACTCAGGTAGCGTGGTAGGCCCGAGAAGGGACGAGGATGATCGGAGGCGTGGTTACGAGGAAGACACTGAAAACGTTATACAATTATTTACATTGTGTACACGTAAGGAGCAACTGAGAGTGTCTCTCAGCAAAACAAAACGTCTTAGCAGAAGGGAGTCTCGGTGAGAGGCAGCTTCTCGGCCGTACTCGATGCCGAGTTTTATACGGTTTTCCTTCCCTGAAATCCCTGGATGGAGGCCGGGCCTGCCGCGGAAGGCATGTCCTGAAAAGTTCACTTTGGCACTAATAACACACACTCTAAATAGGGAACACATCCCCGTCACGTGTTGAGCTAGAGGGCGAGCCGGATGCCATTACTGTCGGCCAGACACCGGAAAGTCCGCAATTGGCGTTCCCACAGTCCGCAGGTGCTCGCACTTGTTCATCATCAGTGAAAAGCCAAGGCTACGTGCATGGCCACGCGGCGTAGGGAAACCGCTCTCCGGAAACTCCTCCTTTGACGACGGATTGCGCTGCCAAACACGGTGACTGGACCCAGCGGATCTCCGGGTCCTCTCTTGAAGGTCCATTACGGCTGGCCTCGGCAACTCTCTTCGTCATGTAGATGAGGGCGCACTGGCTCAGATACGCTGGCTGCTTTCAGAAGAAGCTTGCAGTCTTCGCTGCCGTGGCTACCGCGTTTCTATTCATGTTACGCTGGAGGGCATCCGTATAATAACAACGTACTACTCGACATTTTGGTATGCATGCGCCAACGCGCCCAGGCTAACATTTTTGTCTGTACTGACAATTTCCACTGCATGAATTGCATCATTTCTTGAGCGCGCATGTTTCACTGAGAGGCAGCTGCTCGCGGAGTGGTTTAAGGCGGGTTTTATTATTATAGCCCCTTAATCTTCCGATATTTTTATGGAACGCTCGATTCTTCACGCAGCATATGAAGAGACATTTAATTACGTTTTCTGTGTACAGATCGAAAAGGAGGCACCTGCATCGCGTTTTAGAACATACCCTATGAGAACGTATTGCTGGTGTTCTTGGAGCACTTCGGATACCTACAGAGTACATTCGCGGGCTATGGTTGTAGTAGCTGGGCCGCTTGACACAGCATTTCAAACCCACTTCTGCGCGATCTGGTACCGTCGCATTTGCCGACAGAGCTACGTGATCGCAGAGATATCCCAGTTACTTGCTTTAGAAAATATTCACTTCTGATAGTCAGCCAAGAAGCTCAGATGCTTGGCCGCCCTATGTGAAGAAAGGGCGGGTGGGGAGCTTGAGTCGGCTAGTCTGCGTTCGCACAATATGACTCGTCTGCATTTGGGCAAACGCGGTAAACATAAAGGCATACAACATAAAACAGAAAAGCGGGCGTGAGGATGTGATCTGGACCAGGCGGTCAGACTGTGAACTTGGCCTTGTATTGTTTTGTCCAGGAGGCAAGGCGGCGACTGCTGACATAAATAAGCGGGCAGTTAGCTAAACTGTAAAGAGTACGAAAAAAAGAAAGAAAGCAGGATCAGCATAACGACATGCAAAGAGGTCTGATGATGATGATGGATTTCTATGGCGCGAGGGCGTCTATGGCCAAGGAGCGCCATGGCACAAAACATTTTCGAGTGCTCAAGGGAAGGGGGGGGGGGGGGTTGAAATACCCATTTACCAAGCATTTAACCCTAAATAAGCCGAGCACCAGTACAGGGGAAAGCTTGTACCCATTGTATCACTGGCGGGTAGCCGGCGGCACTGGGGATCGAATCCCGCACCTCCCGCATGAGAGGCGGATGCTCGACCACTCGTCCATTGCTGCGGTCATGCAGGCAGTTGCGACAAACCGATAAAAGAGAGGGCCGGAAAAAAGGGATGAAAGAGCGTGATCTAAGTGAGAAGACAACCAGAAAAGAGAAAAATAGGAGGGGAGGAGATACGGAAAAAACAAATCGGCAGTTCGAGTTTAGGATAAGGTAAAGAGAAAACACAAGGTAGGTATCATGGAAGAAGACAAGTCTTCTATTGTTTTTAATTTAAATCCCGGGTTTGGCTAGTTGAAAGTCCTTATAAGATGATGACGTCTTTGCCGAAAAGCATTTTAGTGTTTCTAAGTTCTCTCAGTAGTGGCAGCCTCCCCGCCGGAACAAAAAACTGGTGCAATAAAGTCCAAGTTTGCTGCCTAACCACCCTTCTTACACCACACCCTCACTTACCACACCTGCCCCTCTTTCTCGGAGTAGATAAACCCTTGTCAATGATGACTGTACGTTCCTAGGCAAAAACAAGTCTTGTTTTAGCAGTGTTCGGTAATGGACGGGAAATTCTCTCCCACACCTCGTACACATTACATGTGAGGGAAAAATAATAATGGATATACAGTAGCTATCCGAGCGCATTCTGCAGCAGATACGATAATATTTCTCTAAGGCATTGCTTAGCTCCACCAGCAACTGACTAGCGTAATTATGATTTTCCAAAAATAGAAAGAATGAACCGGATCGTCACATCCGTCGTTCAGTGTTCAGCTGTACTTGAAATGACGAAGAACTGTTCTTGCTGTGCTCCCTCGCTTCTGCTTCCTTGCAGAAGGTATGAAACGACTAAAAATACGCCGGTTACATTATGAATGAGCTATAAGCCCCTAGCTTTACGCCACCATATGGTCGTTTTTAGTTTAAATGTTATTGAGCCAAGCAGCAGACGAAGTAAAGATAGTACGGTGAGTAAGGATCGAACTTGTCTTACCACTATTAGGTATTAAATTAATGAACTAGTACATTTTTAATTTCGTGATGAGACGTCTTTGAAAAGTGTATTTTGGCTTGCAGAATGAAACTTTTCAGTTTTGTTCACGACAATGAAAGCTTTCTTCTGAGCGAACAATATCAGAATTCTTCCTTTTATGGCAAGAAAGGCTTAATTGTGGGTAATAGAAATTTTACGCTTCCCGCAGAGACAAAATTGATTGAAATATATTTTTGAGCACACACAGTTTACTTGGTGAAGCAAATACAGCGGACCTGCAGCCAAATCTGCTGATTTCAGTGAGAGGACTATTGGTTCTGGAGAGCGCCCGCTTTATACGCACGGATATGATGGTTTTGAAAAACCGGAGTATAAACTTTGGCAGCGAGATTCGAACCTGTATAAAACACAGCTGGTGAATAGATTTCAGTGCCACTTCCTCCTGGTTTCCTTGCGAATACTTTTGTTCTTCATTCCAACATCTTGCTCCTTACATTGTTTCAATGCAGGCCCCAAATTTTCTGTTTGTTATTGGGGAATTGTTCCATTCATTACAGGACCACATCACAAAGCACACCCTCCGTGATCCCTGGTTATGAAGCAACCTTTTCTCGCTTTCTTTCGTTGCACAAAACAGCTGCATCGCAGACAGCAGGCTTCACTATGGACACTCCGATATGCGTTGTTGTTGAACACTTAACGCAGATTAAGTTATTTTTTTATTATTTGCATTTGTTCTTTCGTGGAGGCTCTTTCTTAGTAGCTTTGATGCTGAAACATTCGAAATGCCGACTTTGTACCATTCTTAAACGCTTCCCTGCGAATCAGCTACTGCGGCTACAAGCTTCTGAGGAACCCAGTGCAAGAACTGTCGGTTACTCACCATTGCTTACCTGGTGGTCGCAAACTACTGATGTTCGTTTGTGAAAAGTGTGCTCAGACTGTCGACATTGCTTTTTCCGTTGAGTTAAAAAAACTCGTGTTGTCTCATCGAATTTTGCAGCCATTAAGCCATAAAAGCTCTCACGTCATTCCCTTAGGCGGTGCTTAGGTGTCCCCTCCAACATTTTTTCTTCTTGTGCTATTTAATTATGTGTACTATCTGGTCTTATGCTTCAGCTGCTTCTCTCCTGACCAGCAGCTACTGTGAGTATCGGAACCGTTGCTCCGACTGCAACACTGCGCCTGGCGGCCTGGCCCAACGGCTAGTGCACCGGCGGGGCTCGCTCCTTCCTACCAGGGTGCATTATGCGGAATTCGCGGTAGTACGCCGGGCAACACTTTTCACCACGAGTATTTCGCAGTGAAACTTCGCTTGTTGGGGAAAGGCCTTAAGCAAAAAAAGACAAAAATCAGCGAGAGGCTGTCCCCGCGACGATGTTCCCACTGCTGTTCGACTTTGTGACAACACTGTTCATCCGTTAAGACACGTTTAGCTGGTGGCGACTTAGTGGAAGGCTCGGGAACGACCATGGGGACAGCCGGTCCAGATGCTTCTCTCCCTAGCATACGCTGAGTTCACATGGTGACCACCTTTGGTTTGACTGCAAAGCCACTATACTCCATCTCAGTAGTTCCTTACAGCAATACGAAAGCTGCGATTAGTGCAGAGTCGACGTTCCGGCGCTGCAGAATGGCGTGCAAGTATAAAATTGGCATATGGGATAGCGTGCGCTCTACATATTGCGTTCGCAGTTTTCGCCCATATGGCGGTGTTTGCAATATCAGCACGCCTGATGCACTAGGGCTCAGGCATAACGATGGTAATAAAAAAAAACTCACAGGACGATTCCGAGTGCGCGACGCGAATGCCTTAGCATCATTACCTGCAGCGTGTGAACAAATAATTGTTTTTTGTGTTAGCATTACAACGGTCTGTGCAAGCGTAAGTCGCGTTGCCGTCTGTCAGCATCCAGTGTCACTCGGCCCACCTGAATACCATGATACGAATTAACTTAGCATACCACCTATACGAAGTTAGTGTACTACCTGCGATATAGCGAACCTTAGCATGCCGCACCGGATTTTAGGAACTTTCGGGTGTTAGCCGCAGATATAAGGACCTTTCGTGTGTTAACCTCGGATATAGGGAGGGTAAGTATACCCCTTTGGACATAATGAACTTTCGTGTTTGGCTTTCAGATGTAACAAACTATCAGGGGCCTAAGTGTACCACCACGAATATAACGAACTTTAGTGTGCCAGCCTCGGATATAACAAACGCTTGTCAGCTAAAGCTTTCGAAAGATCGACCGAGGATCACCTAAGAGTTTTGTTGTATTATCGTCTACAGTACTGTGCCCCCCCCCCCCCCCCTTGATGCTTGGCTTCATGTACTGCAACACGCGTAGCCTTAAGCACCGTGCCCGTTCCGCACAGTCTCGCCGGCTGTCTTCTCGTGCACTGCCGCAACCGGTCGCAGGAGCGTCCTGCTCCGCTGTCAGGCTTGCCGATCGAGCCACAGCAACCGCCGCTCCCGTCAGTGCATAAACAGGCCACTCGGTTACTGGCGTTCAGCATCTTGACGCGATGACGCTGATTGTGTCGCAGACGGCACCAACGCCGAAGGCGCTGCGACTAAAAAAAAAACTAGCAGAAGAACTAGAACACTGAAACCATTCTACTATTTTAAACGCGATTACTAATGGTGAAGAGACAAAAAGCATACGGTGCAGCTAAGGCGGATTGGGCATGAACAGCCAACGGGTGCTGACACCTCAAGCAGGAGACTCCTGCGCTGGCGTTTATCGAACATGAAGACGCGCGGCTCGCGCTTCGTCATCTTCCTTCAATGTGCGCTGCGGACGGCACCGCGGTTGTCGACGAGGGCGGCGCGAAACCTGTGGATCGAGCTAACAGCCGACGCTGTAAAACGGGATACCAGAGGCTAGACTACACTGCCCTACATTTGTAAGCAATAATCGCGGAGTGTTTTTTGGCCTTGACATCATAGGTTTAAATGAACTGGCGGAAAAATACTTAAATTCAGTTTTCTCAGTTGTAAAAGCACGCTTTGCTACCGGAGAAACAACAAGGCTGTCATCAGGAGCCATGTAAGCGATTTTAACTCATAGCAAAAATTGTACAGAGCGGTCCGCTGCGTTCGGTTTAATAAAATATAAAAATAATAGCTGAGCCTGGAAACATCTACCACCGCCACATTTCAAGGGGTGGTCTTTTAACATTCGGACATCATTTAATAAGATAAATGTATCCGCCTGCGGCGCACGGTTTTCCTGGCATTGATACCACACACGAAAAAGCGCGCCTCAGCGAAACAAATTTTTTCTACGTCTACGCATTTTATTTTCAAAATAGAACACCTACCGCCACCCTGTCCTGGCTAAGAACGCCTTTCTTTAGCCACACACTCGCACAGCGATATCAGTGGGCGAGCGGGTGCAAATGAGCGTTGTTCCTTGGGCGCAGGCTGGAATCGTCGGTGCTGCTGGCGGCGTACGTGGTGTACGGGGTGTTCATGTGCTTTGACAGCAAAGCAGAGGCGTTCTTCTTACGGCACTTGGCCTTTCTGCGAGACGAGCCGCCGCCCGACCCGCCGCCTCCCGAGTCCGCGTCGGCGCCTGACGGAGAGCGCAGATCCAGCCGCGGCCTCACCGCTGGCAGTGCAGCGGCAGTCCCTGACTGCAAGCGCAGAGCTAGCCGGGGTCTCGTGCTCACCACCAGTAGCGCGGCGGTGGCGGCAGCAGCGGCCGCAGCGCCCCGCGCACACAGTCTGGACGTGCTGAGCACCCACCCGCCACAACATCCTCCGCTACCTGCGCGCCGCAGTCTTGCCGTCGTGGCCCAAGAGCGGCGCCGACTCTCGCTCATCTCGCTTCGCAGCCGGAGTGGCAAGTATTCACAGCTTGGACAGCTGCTGCGCTGGCCTGTCTGTCTGTCTGTTGCTGCCAAGAAGAAAGAAAGGAAAGTGCACAGGCCTGCTCACTGGCTCAAGACGAGCCACAATCGCTACCACGTGCAGATAGAAGGAGAGTTGAAAGATGGGACAGAAAGACAGGATAGTAAAGACGCGCTAAAGACAAGGCCGATCCCGGAGGCAGTGCAATACCGGGCCAACCGGTGGTGGGAGTGAAGCATCCTTCAAACTCTCCGCCACATTTCCAAAAATAAGTCCAAATTGAACCCGTAACAGATACTCTACGTGGTCCGGACATTCGCTGCTGCATCCCGCTGCGCTGGCAGCCATTGAGGTAACACCTACGAAACACAGCTTCCAGGGCGTTCTGATCTGGCAACAGCGATTCTTCGAGATAACGTTGTTTTATACGCTATCACGATGGTCACTGAGACGTCAGTGCACTCAGATAGGCCAAGACAATATACTTTTTAAATGATTTCGACCTTCGAGCTGAAGTATGAGTAGCTGATATGGTGTCTTTTTTTTGTGGAAGCATCCAGGGCCGCTCCATAGAGGGTTACCACAACCTCCTTTCTCTGCTTTGCCTCCTTGCTCGCAACCCTCCCACTACTTACCCATGTACCGCTATCACACTCCTTTGGCGAGACTAATGGCGTCGTTAACTTTGGACACGTGATAGCGGTGCCATTGTGCGCGTTTGGGCTTTTTGCTTTCCGATGGGTGACAAACCGTCGCTTGACAAACCGTTCTGTATTACGCAGAAAATGACGACCTGGTTGGATGCACAAAAGCATTGTACGAATTCGCACAGCATGTCCCACTAGTACAAGACATTTGGCAACCATGCTGTTCACGCGTCAGTGTCACCATTTGAAAGCTTTGACTAGTCAGAATGTGTTGATAAACAGGCCAGCTGCTTTGAGCTTTAAAGCATAACACAAGTTTAGCTACAGTTTTCGGCAAACCTAGGCGAACGTTGTGCGGAAAGTGAAGCGGACCTGAGGTTGGTTGTCCATGAAGCAGAACCTATCTAAACATCGCTAAGAACCTTCGTCTGCTTATCGATCACGGTAACGGCGGCGCTGCTAGATGGCGCCATCTGCTGCGCACAACGAAAGCTACTCTCATAGGGCCTATATAGCTAATCACACAAGCATATATGGGCTAGCAGTTCTGCTGAACTAATCTTATTGCCTTGCTTAATAGCCGTTGGTAATTCAAGGGAAGAATTGTGAAGCATGATCGATGATCTCGAGAGGCAAAGCATTAGGGTAGGTTTAATACTAAATATGCTGAAAACTAAGGTAACGGTAAATATTCCCGGAAGACAACAACACTTTACGATAGCCAGCGAAGTTTTGAAAAAGATAAGGCAGTACATCTACTTAGGGCTGGTAGAGGCCGCAGACCCGGTCCACCAGGGTGAAATAACTATGAGAAAATAAGAGACGATATGGAGCACATTTGGCAGGTAATTAAAGCTGATCAATGTCAGTTTAGCATTATCCCTGAAGAGACAAGTATGCAACAGCCGTTTCTTACCGGTACTGACCCATGAGGCAGAAATATGGATGCTAATAAAACGGTTAAGCTTAAATCGTGAAAAACGAAGTGACCTATGGAGAAGAAAAATGATAGGTGTAACGTTAAGAGACCGGAAGCGGGCAGAGTGTGTGGGGGAACAAACGCGTGTTAATGACAGCCCAGGCGAAACCAAGAGGAAGAAATGAGCTTGGGCAGGACCGCTTATGGCATAGAATTGGGTTAATAGAGAGATATGGGAGACGTATTCATCCTGCCGTGGACGTTGCTGAGCTGATGATGAAGAATGTTGCGGTTCTCCTCCACGCCTACCGGTTACTTCCGTGACTAAGTGACTAGGCCGGAGACCTCCGCTAGTGGCTCGCCTGTCAGAGGCGAGTCTTGCCAGATGGACAGAAGGCCTTGGGAACGAAGGACTACTCAATTTATATACAATTACTTCCACCGGGTGGTACATAAATGAAAAGGCAAGTTTGAACCGTATATTTAGGGTATGCTCACTCTCAGCATGGCCGATAATACTGGGCGCCAAATCTTAGACCAGAACCCTCAGCTCCTTGCACCGCGCCAGCTTTACTTTCAGCAATTAAGGGACACTGGTGACCCCTCAATCCTTTTTTTATTCTCAGTAAAAAATGATTTCATGGATCTTTCTCCCTATACTGTTTGTCCAGCAGCATGAGACTCATTTACTATTGAAAAAGTTGGATTAAAAATGCTCCCATCGGTTGATAAAAGTTTGGGGCGTGAATATCGAAAAGAACTCCGTGATCACCGTTGGAAGTATATGGCGTTGTAGCCTAGCCTCGGGGGTCAACGCGGAAAAAAAATAAAAGTTTCCACGCACCGCAGCTTTTGTTTGCGAAAACCGCCGGTGATGGCTATATCTGCATTTCCTTTTTACTGCGACAGCAGTTAAGGGCAGGTTACCTGATTCTAAGATATTGACGTAATACGGTAGAGGGCAAAGAGGAAACAGGAAGAAAGGGGAGTGGTTCCGAATGCCTTTCACCGGCCGAAAAGCTCGGCGGTGCCCTCGTCGCATCTTTTGCCTTTCATTTCATTATTTGCCTGTCATTCTTGTGGCATCCCCTTTCTCCCATGAACCAACGGACACGCCGGCGCGCTAGTGCTTCTCACTTCGCTTGGGGCTCTGTGCTTCTCAATTCATCGTGTCTTGCGCTTATACATTCATGAGTCATACTGTGCTGAATACGCCGGTTCTTGGCCAACACTGCGACTCACCCTTTTTTCTTCTCGCTTCCTTCTCCGTGGTGATTCTGTTCACTTTTCGCGCTGTGGTTTTCATTTTGCCTTCTTCTCTGAGGGTTATGATGGCTACGCAGCACGTCGTTGTGTAGGGCCACCGTTACTTTATGGGGTGCTAAGGCCCCCTCTTTCCTCTTTCCAGTCGTTCGCTGAATCCTCCGCCTTCAGCAACGGCGCTGACGTTTTGACTGAATGGCACTACTACTGCTTTCCTAGTAACTTGTCAGTGAGCATTGGAAGAGCTCTATTTCGCATAATATCCTGGCAATTTAAAGCAGAACACAAGCAAGTGCTACGCCTGGGCACCAGATGTACTTGGACTAACTGGAAATATTTTTAGAGTAGCGCATTCTACCTCTCTGCGCAACCGGGCTTAAGGATTATGTCTAGCGATGCTTAACATTCACAGCACAACAATCACCTTCGTGATGTCCCTCCTGTCTGCTTTGCACCGTGATTAGATTATATGACACATTAAAACCTTCCTAACCTGGCACAGTGAACTTCGGTGATATCCTGAACTATCAATCAGGAGAAACGGGGAAAAATTGACAATCTATGCACATCTAGAGGACAGCCTGTAGGCGTTGGGGAGAAGCCGCTGCTAGAAATTTCCCCCAAGTATCTGGTCTTCGTGTTTGCAACATGCATAGCGGCGCGAGTAAAAATAATGCACAACTCGGGTAACTTTACCTTTAACACTAGCTGAGAACACGCCGCCGCGTCAACGCGTGTGCTTTTCGATATTCTTTGGACTAGGCTTGCGAACAAACCTGCATTTCGGTCGCGCAGAAGTATCTCGTCTCCGGTGCAGTTAAGCTTCGAAAAAAGCAAAACAGGACTTGCTTCGTGCGCGGGCGTCTCAGCGTTGATCAGCACTACAGCCGGCGCCGCTAAGTCGACTAGGCAAGCGGCGTCATGCAGTCGTGCTGAGCCAGAGCCTTCATTCTGCTCTGGCACGAATTCAAATACATACCACCCTAACCTTAGTGGAGTGACGCTGCTTATGATGCCTATTAAATTTTGACGCGCCAGAACAAATCTAAGCGCTTTGCATCACATCGTTTTGTAGGGCCGCCGTTACTTTCGATGACCTTGAGGTCTTCAACGTGCATCAAAATGCCAGTACACAGTGATTTTACAGGGCTGGCCACTAGCGGCGTGATCTCGCCGTCTTCTAGAAAGACGTCCATAGGGTGGCAATGAACGCGACTGCTACCACGTGCCTTCTCAGTGTTGGGTGACACTCGCTTGCTGCCGTGGCATAGAATTTTGATCGCCGTAGGGAACACCAGTAAGAAGTTCTATTAATGAAACACTCGTCGAAATTACTCTCAGGGCAGTAACTAGTGTGAAAAGAGAATACAATATTATTTATTCATTATTATTCGTCTTATTTACTAGAGTGCGCGTGACATCGCCATGCTGTCACCCGTGACGTCACAAGCAGCACGTCGCATAGATCTCATGCTCAACGCTTTCTTCCCTCTCTGATTTCTTTGTCCATGTTACTCCAACGCCACAGAACTGAAAAACGTACACATAACAGCTGCCGCTGTACAGAGCCTTCGTCCGGGGTTTTGTCAGCGAAATGGATACCCTGCACTGCCCCTTTGTAGTTCTCACGACAAAAGTGTTGTCGCAAATGAAACAAAGAAATTTTTTGTGAGCTTGAAGGAGAACGTTCTGAGATTTATGAAAAGGGCGTGGTAAGCTTGCACTGACTGCTTGCTCTTCTCTCTGCTGCAGGCAGCACCGCCGACAAGCGAGACGCTGAAGCCAAAATTACGTTCCCGGAAGCACACGGTGAGTACTGCATGTAGCGTTCGCAGTGCCTTTAAATCGCGAAAAGGTGCGACATGCCATAGTAACTCCTACCGTGCAACTTTTGCGATATACGAAATATTTACCGTGTCACTGTACCGTGCCTTGGGACACCTGCGGCGCTGTTTGCATTCTAAGGCACATATGGTGGCGGGATAGTCCTTTCTGTAACTTGAGAGTGGCAAGAAGGTAATTGAAGTCCGTCACAAGACCCAGAAATTTGCACGAGTTGGCCGCGAAAAGCATGTGCGTATATTCAAAAATGTGCAGTCAGTAATTAGAGCATGTGAGAGGTGAAAAAATCCTCGCGCGCTCTTGAAGAGAGTAGCCACACAGAGAGTAGTCATATGGTGGTGGGCATGTAGACTCATTCTCTGGGTCGCTCATTTTTACCGTGGTGTCCGCGCCTCTTCTGAGGAGAGCAATATATATATATATATATATATATATATATATATATATATATATATATATATATATATATATATATATATATATATAATATATATATATATATATATATATATATATATATATATATATATATATATATATATATATATATATATATATATTGCTGGGTCGTCCAATCGTCGGTACTTGGCAGTTGAGCTTCTCAGCAGCACGGCATTTCAAGCACACGCAGCATGACAGTATATGTTCTGCTAAAACTAACACATTTTTCTACGCGCGCGCTGTAGTAAATACGGTGACGTTCGTTTGAGGACTAAGCCATCCGCGAATTAACAATAACTGAGTTTATTTTAATATAAAAAGCGCTTAGAAACAAAGTGATGGAGTAGAGTTAGAGCATTCGCCTTGCGGGTCAGAGGAACGCGGTGGGTAATTAAGAGAAAAAAAATATTAAAATGCACGTACCGATGTAATTGAATAACTAGGCCTGGGGTGTGGCCTGACCGCGGTGTCCCAAGCCGACAACGACCGCCCTCTCTTACATGAAAAGGAACTGGCCACACTCATGAAGCTAAACGTAGTCTTTGTACTATAGTGACCTGATGTAGCCGACAATCGAGAACTGGATTCCTGAAAAATAAGGATGTAGCTGGCAACATAGAGGAGTTCTGTAGGACTAACGAGATTTTGGCAGTCAATTTGATAATGCTTAATAAAAGGTGAAAATTATTGTTGAACAGGCCTGCGCGCCCAGATCCAGCCATGTTGATCACATGGCCTAAAGTTTCTATAAAGAGGTGGAATCGACAATGAGTAAAGTAAAAAGAAACAGTATACTGCACAGATGGGGAGCGACTTGAGTACCAGGGCAGGCATGAAGTAGGCTGGAGAACAGGGAGTATGCGATAAGGCCATCGGTGCTAGGAAAAACAGAGGGGAGTGATTAGTAGAGTTCCCAGAACTGAATAATTTACGGATCAAGAATATTTTCGGCAAACGCGATAGCCGAAAGTTTAAGTGGAAAAGCCCGCAAGGCGTGAAAAAATCAACTAGACTTTACATTGTGCGCTCGTACTGCATAGTGCAACAAGCGCCAGGTGAGGTGTGGTGACTATATGGTGATAAGGTCCAGAATTAGTCTAGATTTAATGAATGAAAAGACAAAACTAGTATAAAAGAACCCCATCATCGAGTTTGCTGCAGGAGGGGAACTAGGGGAATTCAGGATCTCTCTGCAGAAAGGATATTGCGCTTTAACCGAAGACCACCACCATTTATCATTATGGAGAGCGCTATATATGTATGGACGGAATAGTTGCAAAGGATACTGGTGAGCTCTATTAGGAGACGGAACATATCTGATCAAGAAATGACAACACATGAAAGCCTCAAACCACACAGATCCTTCGCGCTCAGAAATTAATACTTGTTTCGTGGTTCCGTCAGACAAACTTGCTTTCTCTCAATGTGTCCGTGATTTTTGACTAGTAGAAAGAAACATATGAGCCACATGTGTAAAACGATGGTAGGACGTCGCAGCTCTGCGCGTGTCCAACCCTGTAAGTTAACTTTTAGGGGACCTTTATTGTTGACATGACTGCAAAGAAAATCACTGTTTTGAAGCAGTGAATTAACACTCCCGGCTTTACAGGAAGTAACTGTCCTGCGCCAGAAGGACGTTTTATTATGCTATCCCATTCCGCTTGGCCTACACGACCAAGCCGGGTCAGGGATACATGAGTCGATCGAAATGAAAACCCGCTCAACACACCTACCGGAGTTTCGCCGAAAACGCCCCGTTGTAAAGCTACTCTAGTTCCTTGATGCTGTGGCGAACGAAAGAACTGGCCGCGTGCAGTGGCTGCGCTGGAGGAGATGGCCCGACGCGCAAGCAACTCGGCTCCATCGACGCTGGCGTTTCCTCGTGGTTGTTGGTCCCGGCTGGTGTGGTTCACGCTGCTGCCCCTGAACGCGCTGCTGTTCATCACGGTGCCGGACTGCAAGCGGGACCGGTGGCGGAAGTGGTTCCCACTGACCTTCCTCATGAGCACTCTGTACATCTCTGTTGTCTCGTACCTGCTCGTCTGGACCATCACCATCATTGGTGAGTGCCTGGCAGACGCTCATGCACGTGCAAGCCGAATCGTCGGCGTACTAGCCTGCTTGTCGCGTGAGGCTGTCAGATGCGCCTTGTGGGCAGCGCAGAGATGCGCTTGCTTCCGTTCTTTCGCTGGCGTGCGGCAAGAATTAGCTCTTGAAGAGGCTGCAGTGGCACGTAGGTATATATCTTCCCCGGATCGGATCGATGGAGGAAGATCAGTGAGGTCACGCCACGGGATTGTCGCATGCAACGCTTGTTTGCGATCAGAAGGCGATAATGTGACAGGAAATTTCAACTGCCCTTGAGCCACTCACGGCTAACTGGGCACATTACTGTGAACTTCCCCTGAGGTCCCAGCGCTATTTGAGTTAAACGGGCATCGGATGCCCCACTTGAACAGTGAGGTAAGCAACTTGTTCAAAACAGGAGATTGAGGCAGTGTGGAATATGCTGGCATCAATTACGAGTGGTCCAGGACTAGAAAGAATATCTTACTCTGCACGCATGCTCACGCGGACCGTGATTTACTTCTTGACACACAGATCTATGACAGTATGACTGAAGTTTGTCGCTTTTTAAGCGAAAGCCTTGCTGAAGCTATTAAACGATATTCCGTCGGCGACAGTCGTTGCTGAGGCCGAAAAATGGTCCCAAAAACATAGCGTCGCAACAGCCGTCGTGTAACCATCGAAGCGGCGAGTGCGACGATGGCATACACAACAGAAACCAGAACGCGACCCAGGCATTGAATTGTTGGCGACCAGACGTCATCATTGGCTGCCCTTCGATTCAGCCAACGTTGGGGTCTGGTCGGCAACCAACCAATGGTCGGGGCGCTTCCCACAGACGCTTGAAAACTTGAAAGCCACTGGTATATTGAGTTGCCAGTGACAAAGTAGCACATGTACGCGAAATGGACAGTAGAAAATGAACAGCCTATAGAATATGGCCCCTGGTGACTACTCATAAGTAGTTGCCCTCGTAGCCAAGTGACCGCGAATGGTCCGGAGTCAAATGCGTCGCCGTCAACACAACGAATAAGTTCCAACGGCTCTACCTACACGTCAAGCCGAATGTGTGTTGAAGAAACTTTTGAGGTTCTCAGTGCCCGTTTACTATGATATTGGAAAGAGACGGGACGGCTTTTGCAGCAGTGTAATGACCAAGTGAGCCTTATGACATCGGCCATCGCCTCTCTTCCCGTAGGATTCACACTGAACATTTCGGACACCGTAATGGGACTGACGTTTTTATCCATTGGAGTGACGCTGCCGGACGTCATTGCCAGTTTGCTGGTGGTACGTAGAGGTGAGTGACACCCTTGTATATAATTCCACGACTGCTCCTAAATCTTGCTGTAAAAGAAGAAAATATTTAGGGATGATCAATATCATGATGCTGCGATTTTCTCCGGTAGCTTAATCACGGCTTCACAAGCACGTACCACTTGGTCTTGCTGCAATTGTCTCATACGCTCACCATCAAAAGGTCGACTGTGTTCCTCCTTCATATTATTCAAGTCGTCTGCATTTCGCTGCATCGTCTTCGCGGGCGCGCATCTTAAGCCCTCAACGCCGCAGTCGTTCCCGATCACGCTCACGGCGACGTTCTCGTCTTTCTTGCGAGTGCACCTATATTCCTCGAACCATCTCTCGAGATAATCATTTCGCACCCAGTGGGATACCGGGATGCATGGCATTTCCAACACAACCTAAGGCAGGAAATAGGACGTCGTGTAAAAGATGCAAGAGAAGCCGTAAAACACCCTGTAAGAATTCGGTGAAACAATGTGCAGTACTCTCTAATAGGAAGCCGCCGAAGCTCTTCTTCACTTTGTTGGCGTTTGTGAAACCCATGTGCGACGTCAGTCATTCTCGAACATTCAGCGAAAGACCCCTTTCCTGCTCTCCTTTCGGTTAGCGTCTAAAGCTGTTCCTAGGAACAGCATTTGTTTGAATGAGACAGAATTCGCTTTGAATCCAAATTTCTGAGCTTTAAATGCATCTTTCGCCACCGGTAAAGGACAAGAAAAAAACGAAATGCTGCACTATCTGATTTTACTAACAAAAAAATTGATACCGTTTTCTTCGGTGCCCCTTTATTGAGTCCCTTCCACTACCTGGGGTAATGTTTGCATATGACTTCCCAGACACGGACAATGTTCTTTACTGTATTATTATTGTATAAGCCGCCGTGGTGGCTCAGTGCTTATGGTGCTCGGCTGATGACCCGAAAGACGTGGGCTCGATCCCGGCCGCGGTGGTTGGTTGGTTGTGAAACTTTATTTCCAGCGGATATAGAGGAGCGACACGAAGTCGCCCCCCGCTTAAATGGCGGCCGCTATCCCTTGGGCAGCGGCGGCGTCTTCAGCCAGCTGGAGGAGCTTGATCTGTATCCCCGGGTCGGGGCTGAGCAATAGAGCCTCCCAATGAGCAGAGTCGGTAATGAAGTGACTCGCGGGTAGGGACTGCGGGCAGTTCCAGATCATATGATTTAGATCGGCTTTCGCATCACAATTTTTGCATTTGTTTGAGTAGAGTCCTTCCGAATAGAAGCTACACAATTGGGGATTTGGATAGGTGTTAGTTTGAAGTTTACGCCAGGCTTTGGCCTGTTGCTTGGAGAGCGTTTTATCTGCTGGGAGGAATCTGAGTCTTGCAAGCCTGTAGTGCTGCAGGAGTTCTCTGTAAGAAAACAACCTGTCCTTGCCAGGGTATAGGGCGGGTGGGCTGCACGACCCAGCTCGGCGGGACAGTTCTCGAGCTAGGTTATGAGCCGCCTCATTACCAGCAAGGGAAGCATGAGCAG
Organism: Amblyomma americanum; assembly: GCA_030143305.2. Taxonomy (NCBI): domain Eukaryota; kingdom Metazoa; phylum Arthropoda; class Arachnida; order Ixodida; family Ixodidae; genus Amblyomma; species Amblyomma americanum. Next base: position 5,691 of record JARKHS020013233.1, on the reverse strand, counting down.
GCGTCCAGATTAGGCGAATGCGCCGCGTGGGCTGATACTTTAGCAGAATCCGTGCTGCTTGTGGGGAGATTCTTCCAAACGTGTAGTTACGTATAGCCAATTTTGAGTCGCTGACAATGGTTTCTGCCGAGGATCCCACAATGGCTAGAGCAATGGCTGTTTCTTCTCCAACATGTGTGTGCTGAGTGCGTATAGTGCCCCCAGTTATGAGTGTACCACGTTCCGTGGTGACCACAGCTACCATCTTGTCAGCCGAAGAATCTGCCGCATCTACATATACCACAGAGGTATCGTTAATAAAGCGTTTGCCTAATGATTTGGCTCTCTCTGTACGACGTTGAGCGTGGAAATCTGGGTGCATGTTCCGAGGTAGTGGAGGAATGACCAGAAGCTGGCGTATATGTTTGGGAAGGTCAGAAGTGGGTCCACCTTGTCGTTCGTATGTTATGCCTAGTGTGAACAGAATGTGTCTGCCAGTTGGTGTGGCCGATAGTCGTTCGTACTGCGAGACGGTTACCGCTTCAATAATCTCGCTTAGGGTGTTATGAAGACCGAGACCTAACACTTTCTCAGTCGCTGTGTGCATGGGTAGCCCAACTGCCTGTTTGACGCATTTTCTGATTATGGCCTCCACTTTTTCTTTTTCAGCTTACCTGAGATGTAGGTAAGGGCATACGTAAGCTATGCGGCTTATCACAAAGGCTTGTACTAAACGGAGAGTATTGCTTTCCTTCAAGCCCGAGTGGCGGTTACTAATGCGGCGAATGAGTTGCATAATTTGCTGCGAGGTTCCCTGAAGCTTCCGAATTACGTCACCATTGAAGCCGTGTTCTTGTAGAATTAGGCCCAAGATATTAATTTTGGGCACTCGAGGAATGGGGACTCCGCGAATATTGAGTTCGATGGCTGGTGGGGTTTGCGCAAGGGATCTGATGTTGCGGAATATGAGAAATTCAGATTTGGCTGGAGAGCACCGCAGCCCCCTAGGTTCTACATAGTTCCCCACGATATCTATTGCATGCTGTAGTCTCTCCTCGATTTCGGCATCATTGCCCTCGGCGGTCCACAAGGTGATATCGTCAGCATAGAGGCTGTGGTGGAGTTGCGGAACCTGCGCTAATTGGTGTGGAAGTTTCAACATTGCAACGTTGAAGAGAAATGGTGATAGGACCGATCCCTGCGGGGTGCCCTTGTTGCCGAGGGGGAAGTCATGCGAGTGGAGACCTCCTACTTGAAAATGCGCCTTTCTACCTGAGAGAAAGTCGCGGATATAGTTGAAGGTGCGGGCTCCCACCCCGAGTTCATGCAGGTTCTCCAAGATCGCATCATGTCTGACATTGTCAAAGGCCATTTCCAGGTCAAGTCCAAGAATTATTCTGGTGTCCCGATGTTTGAGCTGAAGCATTACATCCTGCGTAGAAAGTTTTGGTCGAAATCCAATCATGGTTGGAGGGTACAGCTCGTTCTCCTCCATAAACCGGTTGAGGCGGGTATGAACTACGTGCTCCATGAGCTTACCTACACAAGACGTGAGCGAAATCGGCCTGAGGTTCTCAAGGCTGAGTGCGTTCCCTGGCTTTGGGATGAGAATGATCTCTGCCGTTTTCCATATTTGTGGGATGGAGCCCTCCGACCAGCATTTTTGCATATACTCAGTTAGTAATTGTAGCGACACTTCATCCAGGTTGCGGAGGATCTTGTTCGATACTGCATCTGGGCCAGTGGCGGATTTGCAGTTTAGCCTGGCAATCTCTGCCCTAACCTCATCCACAGTAATGGGGGAGTCGAGCTGCGTGTTTTCCGGACCAGCATAATCTGGGAAGGCTTGGATAGGAGCATTGCCAATATATCTATCTTTAAGTTCAAGGAAAAGGTCCTCTGGTGGGCCTACATACTCATGCACAAGCTTCTGCAGGTTCTGCCTCTGGGTGGTTCTGCTACCTGTAGGGTCAAGTAGATGACGGAGCAAGTGCCAAGTCCTAGAGACTCCCATATTGCGATCCATTTGGTTGCATATGTCATCCCAGTTTTGTTGAGTAAGTTTAGCTGCATGATCCTCGATCTCCTTGTTTAGCCTAGCTATTCTTCTGCGCAGATTGCGGTTCCACCGCTGTCGTTTGAGTCGGCTCTCGAGTCCTCTCTTTGCCTCCCATAGGTGAAGAAGCCGGCTGTCAGCAATCTCCAGGTGGTCAGCATGGTCTAACATATGGGTGACTGCTTTGGCATCTTGACAAAGATCCTGTGCCCAGATATCTATGTCTAGTATTTCGGGGGTATCAGCTTCTCGGGCGGCTCTTTTAGCGCGGAACGTGTCCCAGTCGACAAGGGTGGGGGCTCGAGCGCTACGACGTTTGGGGGCAGTTGAGGTCACTATTTCCAATATGTAGTGATCGCTGCCGAAATTTTGTTGAGTGTTTGTCCATGTTGGAGTGCCCGAATTTTTAGCAAAAGTCAGATCGGGGACGTATCCCTGGAAACACTGTTACCGCCTCGGGAGGGGACTAGTGGATCTGTAAGAAGAGTCAACCCACACTGTTGTGCGGTGAGCCACAGTTTTCTACCTTTAATGTCCTCCTGTGCGTAACCCCAAGCCGAGTGTTGGGCATTAAAGTCTCCCGTGAAAATGACGGGGTGATTGCCTGCGAGCTTCAGGGTAGCCTGAAAAAGCGGGCCGAAGCTTGCTTTCCGGAACTTTGGGCTGCTATAGACATTCAGCACAAACAGACTGTGGTCGGGTTTCCTAGGCGGAATTAATTCGACTAGCACGTGTGTGACATTTGTGACTGGGGTATCGTGCTGTACTACCGTAATATTTCGTTTGACAAGAGTCGTGACTCCAAGCGTTCCACCCCCCGATGAAAAGGATTGATGATACCCAGCTAGCTTGCTATTAGTTTGTGTCTCTTGTAGTGCGATTAAGTCCGGTCCGTCCCTATTGTTGAGGAATTGTTGGAGTACAGCTCGTTTGCGGCTAAATCCTCGGCAGTTCCACTGCCAGATGGTATAATTGGGTTGTGGCGCCATGTTGTTGCTAGTCGGATACCGCTTCAGAAGAAGCGGGTTTGCGAATTTTGTGAGGAAGGAGCCTGCTCTCTGCTTCCTGCTGCCAGCTGCCTAAGTTAATTAATTCCTGCCGCTGTCTGCATAATTCTTCCATGATGGAAGTCATTGTAATCAGCACTTGAATGAGGGTGCTGTTAGTCTGCGTTTGAGCTTCTTCAATTTTGTGAATGGTGGTAATAATTTCAACGGAGGCGAAAATCTAGAGGCCGGTGTACTGTGCGATGTCAGTGCACGTTAAAGAACCCTTGGTGGTCGAAATTTCTGCAGCCCTTCACTACGGTGTCTCATAATAATAATAATAATAATAATAATAATAATAATAATAATAATAATAATAATAATATAATAATAATAATAATAATAATAAAATAATAATAATAATAATAATAATAATAATAATAATAATAATAATAGGTTTTCGGGGAAAGGAAATGGCGCAGTATCTGTCTCATATATCGTTGGACACCTGAACCGCGTCGTAAGGGAAGGGATAAAGGAGGGAGTGAAAGAAGAAAGGAAGAAAGAGGTGCCGTAGTGGAGGGCTCCGGAATAATTTCGACCACCTGGTGATCTTTAACGTGCACTAGCATCGCACGGCACACGGGCGCCTTTAGCGTTTTTCCTCCATAAAAACGCAGCCGCCGCGGTCGGGTTCGAGCCCGGGAACTCCGGATCAGCAGCCGAGCGCCCTGACCACTGAGCCACCGCGGCGGGTCTCATAGCTTGGGTCGCTTTGGGATGTTAAACCCCATAAACTAAACTAAACTAAAATCTTTCTTTATTATTTATTTACCACAAGATACACTAGGCATTCCTTTAACCTCGTCGAACGAAGGTTTCTCTGCGGTCAACGGGTAGCGCGCTTGTCTCATGGCACAAGCGACCGCGGTCCGAGTCCCGGCTCCACCATTTTTCTTTTCAATGAAATTACTTTTCTTTCTTCAGAGGCACTATACATAATGGTGGCCCAATGATGCCACGACCCTTTAGACCAAGAAGGAATTGTGAAGTGACGTCATAACTGTTGTACTTAGTAATCTGTGTTATTAGCGACGTGCACAGCAAGCTTTTGTACACAACCTTTTTGTCGACAGGGTTTGGCGATATGGCTGTTTGCAATGCACTGGGGAGCAACATCTTCGAAATTCTTGTTGGCCTCGGCCTGCCGTGGTTTCTCAAGACTGTCCTGGTGTCTCCGGGAACGCCTGCCGTTGTGGAGGGGAAAGGCAAGTATTTTGAACTCATTTTGAAATAAATTTTGGCTTATTTTTTTTCGCACAAGCGCAGATGAGTTAGTTGTGCGTAAAAGTTCTATGGAACTAGATGTTTTCGTATAGGCAATATGGCGTCAAAGCATTTCATCCTGGGGTAGCCGATCAAGAAGCCAGGGGAAATCTCCAACCCATTGAACAACCGGTGGATGTGCATTGGGCCTCGGGATAGAACCCCACGCCTGCCTCATACGAGGTGGTGGTGGTGAAAACATTTATTACGGATGAATAGGAGGTATGTTTGGATCAGCCCGTAAGGGACCGATCCGTACAAGCACTAGGTGGAGGTCCCTAGTATGGGACCCCAGTGGCGGTTGCCGCCGCCCGGGCGCGCCCGACTAAGGCTTGTTGGGCCTGTAAGTCGTGGCAGCCGAGCAGGGTCGCCTCCCAGTCCTCCCGGGTTGGGTTGGGGATGGGGGGAATAGCGGGGTTGGAGGGGCAGGCCCAAACCATGTGATAGGTGTCAGAGGACACTGCACTACAGTGTGGGCAGCTGCCACTAAAGGAGGGGTCAAAATGTTTTAGCGCTGCCGGGCACAGCAATGTATTGGTGAAAAGGCGGAGAAGGAGCCGTTCATCCGCCTTCTTCAGGCCTTTACATGGACTAGGGTAAAGGCGATGACAATTTTGATAATATGTTGTAATATCTTTGAATGTATAGACCGGATTAAAATCGGGTTCCTGATCGGATGGGGAGGAGAAAACAGCCCGGTGAGAGAGCGCGCGGGCGGCTGCGTCTGCTGCCTCGTTTCCTGCCAACCCCTGATGAGCAGGGGCCCATATGAGGTAACGGTGTGCGGGGTCCATATCCCGTATGCAATTTTGGTATATTCGATAGGCTAGGAAGGGAGTGAAGCCTTGTTCGACGTTCCGACAGGCCCCTCGCGAGTCGGTGATTATGTATTTTGAATTGGAATGTGAGGCCGCGAGAGCAATCGCGACCTCTTCTGCTTGTGTTACACTGCGGGCTCTGAAAGTTAGGCCGTTAACTGTGTTGCTGTTGTGAACTACCGCGGCCGTGTACCATCCCCCGTGGTGAGGGCCGGAGGCGTCCACGTAGTAGACACCTGTTTTGTTGCCATAATATCGGGCTAGCGCTTCCGCTCGTGCCAGGCGCCGACCATTATGGTCTTCGTGTGACATGTTTGCTGGAAGAGGCCGCACGTGGAGGGCACGTCTCCACAGTTCCGGGATGCGAAACCTGTCTTCCATTGGAGGGGTGTGTTGGATATGGAGTCGAGCAAGAAGGCGGCGACCCGACTCCGTTAGCGACAGGCGCGTGTACTGGTTTGTAAGGTGCGCCTCCCGGAGCTCCCGGAAAGTATTCACCACCCCAAGGGCCATAAGCCATAAGCCA